>JAZGTJ010002100.1:0-45785 GCA_036877575.1 Botia almorhae
CTCGCTCGCTCTGTCTCTCTTTCTCTCTCAAGTGTGGGCTGTAGGAGTCATAGGGTGCTGGTTCCATTATGAATATTTAATATGTGTTAATCAATAGATCCAAGCAGGAACATTTTATGCTCTCAGGCTGCTCTGCTCAAATGGCAGCAGTTGCTTTGGTGATGGTTTGTTTATCAGGGCAATTAGTTAGATTAATTACCATCTGCACAGGCTCTTGCAAATTATTCACTAGCATATAATACGAGACTTCTTGTAACTGGCTGTATGTTTGTGTGCAGCCTTTAAAGTCAACATGAGATCTAAATTGACCCTGTTTACTTTCTCCGCACACGTCCTTCGTCTCCCTGCGCACGATTCGTCAGTGCACGTTTTTCCAAGCAATGTTTGTCCTTGTAATCTTTCATAAACATACAATAACTCGCACCGCTCTGAAACCACTTCACTTTTCAGGTGATGTCATCTAGGTCATGTGGGTAGGCAAAATAAACAAACAGCCAATCGGCTATGTAGACCTTGTTTTAGACTTTCGTTATAGTTAACGCAACCTTTTAAAAATGTTATAGAACGGTTAATGCAGTGATTTAATGCTAGTTACGCTAACATAGTTTAAGTTACCTCAACAGGAGCAAATAACGATTGATTTGAATTCGTTTTATGTTCTGTTTCACTCAGAAATGTGTTTTATGCTAAAGTAAAATGGGTTGTGACTGCCGTTTCATGTTGACGTTACTTCATTTTTCCCTCTGATGTTTCAACACTTTTAGTCATTTTTCTGAAGTGTCACAACATCTAAAACATTCTCTCTCCGCTCGCCCTGTCTCTCTCAGACGGGCCGCTCCCTCAGCGGAGTTCTCAGTGGACCGAGCCCGTCATCTCATGTCATTCCTGACCATGCTGGGCCCCAGCCCCGACTGGAACGTGGGCTTGTCTGGGGAGGACCTCTGCACCCGTGACTGTGGTTGGGTTCAGAGATTGGTGAAGGACTTGGTGCCGTGGGACGCTGGTACTGACAGCGGGGTCACATACGAGGTCAGCTTTCACAGACAGACTTTTAGAACATTCGGTGAGAACATTCTAGATTGAGTCAATATCCAGCAGGTCATTACAGGGCAGTTTATTGTAATAATTTATATTTTAAGCTGTCAGATTCAAATGTGAGTTTAACGTTTGTAAACACATGGAAGAAGACCCAGCTACTAAATCGCGTGTGTCGGTGCTGGAGCCATTTTTTTGTAGCTTGTAGCTGTTGTTTGTAGCTTGTTCTTACAGCAGCAAAATTTTAATTCACCCACCTCAAAACAATTAACGTAATTAAAGTAATTTGCGATTTTATGTTTCAAAAGAGAGGTAAAAGTTACGGATTGCAAAAAATTCTGCAGAATATTTCACAAAGGCCGTGTTAGAAATACAGAAAAATTCTGTTTATTCCATCAGGACCTGCAAAGCTGTTTTTCTCCACATTGTCAGAGTTTTTTAGTTTACGTCTCATGAAGATAGAAAATTCAAGGCTGCGCTGGATAAATGAATAAATAAAATGAAAAAAATATGCAAACACAAGTCAATTCCCCAGCTGTGTTGCTTCTAGAGTAAATATCATCTTCATATTTACACAATAGTCTTCCAGATTAAACAGTTTTAAAGTTTTTGTACAATAAACAAAGGGCTGAAGTGGGTCCGGAGCGCCACACGCTGCCCCCTGCCGGTAAAAGGCGGTACTGACACAAGTCTTAAGTTGTTGAAAGGAGTTTTCCAGTTTAGAAGTTAGACTTAGTTTAACCAAGCAGTTGGAGCAGCAGTTGGTATTTGTTTTCTCAGAAGTTGTCGGAGTGGAACACGGGTAAGTGTCAGGTGACTCTCAAAACACACAGGCAGGAAACAGCCATAAATCACTCATAAAGAAAAAATTATGCAGTGAATAAATGATGCATATGGAGATGAAAGGTGGGGAGCTCTGGCAGATGGCATGCAAGTCAATCTCTCTCTCTCTCTCTCTCTCTCTCTGTTTTATGACTGTACATACTCTAAAGTCTCCCAATAAACCCAGTTTTCCCCAAGAGCGCATTCGGCCGCTCACCAGTTTGGATCACCCACAAAGCCCCTTTTACGACCCAGCAGGCGGCCCCGTTCCTGCCCTGGCCCGAGTGGCCGTGGAGAGGATTGCAAGAAAGGTGATTTTTACAGCTGAAAATCTCTCAATATTGATCATTTTCTAGCTGTTTCTTCTTATAGTGCCTTTACATTACACATTATTAATATTCCTGAATCACTTCATGTAAAGACTGGCACTGCTTTCCTTATGAAACGCTAATCTAGTCTAATTTTGGCACCGGAGCCAAATATGAATTAAGTTCATATAAGCAGAAAGCGTCTAAGAAAAGGAACTCGTGAACATCAAATTCCATTAACTTCATCAAACTTTCATGGGGAACGCATTAACGTCTGTTCTGTATTCTGTAACTAAATGGGCTGAATTTATTCGAACATTTGGTGTGAACAGCTGTGTTGTTTAATATAGCAGCTGACCCAGAATTGCTGAGTCAAAAATGACATTTTGCTAAACTAAAACAAGTGCTTCGAAAAAATATGTCCAGGCAAACGCGAAAGTTCAGCAGCACATCTGTTATCCTTCAATGACAGTGTTTGGAATCTTTTGGAACGCTGCGATTCCAAAACAATCTATCGCGGAGTGATCCGGAGTTCTTAATATTCCACACCAGATGTTTCATCTCCATCTCACAGTTGGAAAGAATCTCATCTTGGGGCTTTTGAGAGGAGAAATCCGTGGGATTGCCTCTTACCAGCTAGTTTACAATCATTTGCCTCCGGAGAATCATTTTTTTTGCACCAGGCTTAGCATGATAGTGATCAGATGGCAAATGGTGGATCTTATCAGGACCTGTGATGTTGAACCGTGTTGTTCCAATCTGCAGGGAGAACAGTGTAATACCGTCCCTGACACCATAGACGATATCGTGGCTGATATTGCCCAGGAGGAGAAGGAAGAAGGTGAGTATGGTTACGCTATCTTGTCCAATTTGTAGCCCCTCATTTAAAAACATATCCACAGGACAGTTTAATGAACAGGGCGGCTAGAATGTATCTTAACGTAAACATCCCAATGTCCCTTCTGTCATGTTTAAGTCAAACAACAGCGGAGAACAATACGCTTTGTGTTGGCTGGTTCACAGCACTAGATAGTTAGCTGTAGTTTTCCTCCAGTTTGTTTCGACTTTTAAAAAAATTATAGAGATATAAAGAGATTATATAGGAATTTTGGTGCCACTAGCGACACCAAGCGGAATTGAATCAAAATGGCCTGTTTTTTAACAGCTTTCCCAAAACACTTTCCCTGCGTGCCATTGGTCCATCTAGTTCCACCAGGCGTTAAATGTGCTCAAATTGTGTTGTGCTTTGAGTGCTCAAATATTTGGGGCGGTTTGGTCTAGAAATGGCTTAACTATCATTTTAAACTGCATATTAATATGGGATAAGAGGACGTTTTTAACCTTGAAAAAAATGACACACTGTTTACAAAAAAGATTTGCATAAGATCATATTTTCTATGCTATAAGGATGTAGAGCAGTAAAATGTTATGTGGCTTATGGTCTCGTAATAAGAGTTCCACAGATGACATTAGTTCCAGAACTATCTTCTGGTCACGTTCTGGAAATGCTACAGTGTGCCACCTTTGCGTCTTCACCCCAGGCAATAATTAAAACAAGAACTTTTCACCTTTAAAAAAAAAGGAAGACAAAAAGAGTCTAAGACAAGGACAGAAAGAAGAAAGAAAAGTCAATATTTTTTATGGAATCTCCATTTAAAAACAAAAGCTTTAAAAGTCTTACTGCTTTCCGTGAACGGTGCGTTTTCCTCTAACAAGCGTCGTCCACTTCTGCAGGTGACAACACTCCAGACACATGCATCTATTCGAACTGGTCTCCGTGGTCTGCCTGCAGCTCATCCACCTGTGATAAAGGTCGAAGGATGAGGCAGAGGATGCTGAAAGCTCAGCTGGACCCCACCGTGCCCTGTCTACACACTCAAGACTTTGAGCCCTGCATGGGGCCCGGCTGCAGTGAGGAGGGTGAGTTAGATAACACCGCGTCCGCACACAGAAAAGCCTTTGAGGCAGACGGATTCGGGGATGACAATCTCCGAGCGTGCCGGAATGAAAGCCGCACGGAATAAGGGAAGAAAATAAAGTGGGGTTTTTAAACTGTGGCGTGTGCAAAAGAGCACACGGTGCTGGATTTGAAGACAGGGGCAGGTAATTAATTGATGGTCTTGTTAGGGCGCGTAATGCAGAGAAATGCCGGCCTTCTGTTTTCAAGGTTAAGAAAACCTTATCCGACCTCAAACTGCTGCTGTTGAGTTTTATGCCCGCAATCCGCTCAAGCAGACCGAGGTATCGATTCCCTCAATGTGGAGGTAGACGCTATAAACCATAACCATAAACTATAAATTGTGGTTTATCGTTTAAAAGAATCAATACAACATTTGCACTTTGGTTGGTCGGCAATTTGGGTCGAATCTTGGAAAGCTGAACTGCGGAAAGCTAAAATGTTTTCCGGTTTTGTGTTTGCATGATATTTTTTATGTCTGTTTATCTACACGCCTATTCATAAATCACAATATATATATGGCCTTGTGCAATTATTAGGCCACAAAAAGGTTGTGATTTAATTGAATAAATATAGACTGCATGCCCAGCAGCCAATTCTGTTCTGTCTGTGGTTGATTATATATATTACAGAGTCTGGCAGAGCTGAAAATGAAAACATAATAATATATCACGATTGACTAGTTTTTCATACTTGTAGCAGTTCATATGATTATTGGCTTTCCTGTAGCTCAGTGGTTGGAGCATGGCGTTAACAATGCCAAGTTCATGGGTTCGATCCCAGGAATTGCACATGCTCAGAAATAATGTATAGTATAATGTAATGTAAGTCGCTTTGGATTAAAGCCCTGCCCAATGCATAAATGTAAATGTAATTAGTATTTCCGTACAGGCAATAAAATATTCAAATAGACTTAATAAACGAAATGAAAAGTGGACTGGAAAGAGGATTCTACTCCTTTAAAGTGTAATGTGAATGTAAAATGAACTGAATTATTTCACTCTTGGTTCTGCTGATAGTAGTTCCTTTTAAAATGATTTTGAAAATGCAAACACCTTCTCATTCTTGTTATTTAAGCAACAGCAATATGAGATAGGAGTTAAATATTTAGCATATAATATTTATTTATTCGTTTTTGTGACCATAACTGCAATATAATGATTTAATCGAATCACGCAGCTGTAACGGCAGCAACGTTTCTGTTTCTCAGATTGACCCGTCGGCTGCGTTTTCTGTTCGCCGTTTAGTCTGTCTTTTACCGCCTGCCCATCCGTCTTCCTCAATCTCTGCCTCTTTATCGTCCGATCTGTCTGTTTTTTCACATTCTGTCTTCATTCTGTCAACTCCGACACATGACTCGCAAAGACGCTGAAAGCCGCTTCTCGCTACCACTCACTATTGATTAATAGAACCTGCATAGCTTCACAGTTGCTCTACGCAGACTCTTCTTTGTTTTTAATTAATGGGCCGTTAAGGGCCCGCATTGATTGATAATCCAGCAGCTGGCTGACAGGCAGACACTAGGGCCTCTGGGGGCCCCGTCAGGGCCACGTTTATTTACAGCTCTTATTAATGATTCACTTAGTTCTGCTTTATTAGGCAGCGCTCGGCGCCGGGCCCGAATGAGGTCTGCGATTCTGCACCGGAGACAAATCTGTGGAGAGTTACCCCAAGTTCATCCATCCGGTCTGATAACAAATCTATTTACAAGCTCTGCCTTAGAGATAATTGGAATGACTGAGGTGAGATAAAACATGGCCGGATCGGTCAATCTGATCAAATCTGCCGGCATTTTATACGAGTAAATAATATGAAAGATGAACCGTAGGGAATCGTAGCATTATTACATTTATTCCACCATGAAGAATTTTGGGAATTCCATGAAGAATTTTGGGAGTCACCACTGTACTGCAATGTTTTATTGTGAAGATTAAATAATTGTATATTTTCTGTATCGAAATAATACACTTGAGCCACAAGAGGCTGTTTGTTGATTTTACTGTAGTTATTTGAAACAAAGCGAAGCTAAGCGCCTAAAAACCCTCTTAGCTAATGTAAAACCACCGATAATGCTCGGCCGTAACCATTCCTAATAAAAATGTAAGCTGTTCTTCTAAAGAATAATGCGCAGTGCTTAATTTCATTAAAAGTTGTTTAGGATTATTATCTGGCAAAACGAATTAATTTAAACATAAACGTTGAGACGCAATTGTTTGTGGAACCAGTCGAAACTTTCGAAAACTCCTTCTGTCAGTGCTGTATTGTTTAAAAACAAGGTGGCTGATTGTGTGACCTCACTGGCATACGATTGCGTTCTGTCCCACAGAGGCGTCCACGTGTATGATGTCAGAGTGGATCAGCTGGTCCCCATGCAGCGCCTCGTGTGGCATGGGCATGCGGTCGAGAGAGAGATATGTCAAGCAATTCCCGGAGGACGGCTCCAGCTGTACGCTGCCGACCGAGGAGACGGAAAAGTGTGTGGTCAACGAAGATTGCTGTGAGTCACGTTTGATTGGTTCTTTTGTTTTTATGTTTGTGATGTCATAGATGTGTTTCGATGAAATTTACAACGGGTCCAGAGTCACACCTGTTTGTAAACACAGACTGTGTGAACGAAGCCTTAGACTCATATCAGCTCATTAGTCACTGCTGAAAGCTTATTTTTAATATAATTGGTTGCGGTTCAGTTGTTTGATTAAATGGGTGTCATTGTTTATTTGTGACGATTCAATATTTTGGACCAGCAGTGCAACAATAGCACAAACTGTGATGTTGTGCTAATTATCTCTCATTGCTTGTTGGATTCAGATTGATCTGAATTCATTGATTTGAATTGATGGTCAGTTTTAGAGGATAGCAAATACAATTAGCCTGATACAAAAACAATGTGAGTCTATGAGATGCCCTAATTAATCTGTGTGTGTGTGTGTGTGTGTGTGTGTGATGTAGCGTCCAGCAGCTGTGTGGTCACAGAGTGGGGTGAGTGGGAACGCTGCAGTGTAAGCTGTGGAGTGGGGATGAGGAGGAGAGAGCGCATGATGAAGATGGACGCCTCTGATGGCTCGCCCTGCCGCACACAGCTAGCAGAGGTGGAGAAGTGCATGATGCCTGAGTGCAGTAAGTATGAAGCCACAAAATGTCAATGCAGCCGGCTTGATCCATCAACCCTCTCACGGGCGGAGAAAGCAGCACTTCACCGAGCATGATTTATTACTCGAATTTCTTATAGCCCTTCGGATTTTACTGTTTGTTGATTTCTAATTAGATTTGCCTGTCACTTCACCAGGTCTCTGAACCACTGAATGTAATATACACAGCTAATGTAGTGTGACCTGCAAATCTATAATGTAAGTGCACTAGGAAGTGTGCACTACAAATGTAGTATACAGTTGATAGTGGGCACTCCAGATGTAGTATGCACTTGATAGTCGGCACTACAGATTTAAAGTGCACAACAAATGTAGTATGCAATGCAATAGGCAGTGGGGACTACAAATGTAGTATGCACTCAGTAGTGTGTACTACAAATTTAAAGTGGACTGCAAAAGTAGTATGTACTAGGTAGTGTGTACTACAAGTGTAGTATGCACTTAGTAGTGTGTACTACAAATTTAAAGGGAACTGCAAAAGTAGTATGTACTAGGTAGTGTGTACTACAAGTGTAGTATGCACTCAGTAGTGTGTACTACAAATGTGGTATGCACTAGGGAGTTAAAAGAACTATACGCAAGTATGACGTGTTGGTCAGAGGCATTATGATTATGCAGATGTATTATTTCTCTGTGCATGTAGACGCTGTAGTGTGTATGGTGTCTCCGTGGTCACACTGGGGCGAGTGCAGTGTGTCTTGCGGTGTGGGCATGCGTTCCCGTCAGCGCATGCTGAAGACGCCCGTAGAGCCCAGTCTGTGCCCAGATGAGCTGGAGCAGGTTGAAAAGTGTATGCTGCCTGAATGCCGTGAGTAGCACACACACACAAACGCGCACACAAACACACACACACACACAAACACGCGCACACAAACACACACACACACACAAACACGCGCACACACACAAACACACACACACACACAAACACACACACACACACAAACACGCGCACACACACACAAACACACACACAAACACACACACACACACACACAAAAACACACGCACACAAAAACACACGCACACAAACACACGCACACAAACATCCACACGCACAAACATCCACACGCACACACATACAAAAACGCACATACAAAAACGCGCACACACACACACACACACACATACAAAAACACATACAAAAACGCACACACACACAAACACGCACACTTGTTTTTCTATTGTGGTCGAGAATTTCCATTTGACTTGTGTTGTTCAGAATTTCAGAAGAATCTCTTTCAACGCGCAAGTGTGAATTTGCATGATAGAATGATTAGAATTTCCATATCATTGAATATTAATTAGTTAATGGTTAATAAAGGGCATGTTCTTTCAGCTTGGCTTGTGAAATACAAGTTAATTTATACATCATATTAAAATATGTATAATATGCACGTATGTATAATGTATAATATACGTATATGTACAATAAAACGTTAATTGCAGATTTCTATGGGTGACATTTTAAACGGTTCTATCAGTCTGTTTGTGTGTCTTTTAAACGTGTGGGTCTTTAAACCTTCCAGACTTGCCATGTGTAATTCATTGTCTCCCTGCAGCCACAGACTGCATGCTGTCGGAGTGGTCAGCCTGGTCCGAGTGCAATAAGTCTTGCGGGAAGGGTCACATGATTCGCTCACGAATGGTCAAGCTGGAGCCTCAGTTTGGAGGCCTGCCGTGTCCGGAGACCGTCCAGAGGAAGAAATGCAAGATCCGCAAGTGCACGAGAGGTTCTCGCGTCAGCGACAAAAAGAAGAGGCAGGACGTTTCGGACAGGAAACAAGGAAAACAGAGACGGGATTCAGTGACAGAGGAGAGCTCAGGTCCAGAATAAGTTACTCTGTGCTTATCAGCACTTAATGAAGCTGATATCGTTAATTGCACACGTATCCAATCAAAGCCCCGCCCTACATTATTATTTTCATACTCAATAATTCATTTCACTCACAAATGTGTAACATTACAGAAGAATAATGCGTTACGAATCATATTTTATGTTCACACTAACACCATCTGTTTCTTTTACCTCAGGAATGGTGTCGCATTATTTTCATACGGCCCCCTTGACCGTTGCGTTATTTTGATTTGTTTATTGTACACGCCGTGTTCTGATATTATTTTGGTTACCCACAGAGACCTATTGATCACATTGGTCTCCTAAACGCCCTGTAAATCCTCATTATTGCTCCAGCTCGAAGTAATCAATACCGCATATCCTTCAAAGCTGCCACAATCACTGAGATAGAGCTTCTCTCTCACACACACACACACTGTCACTCTGTATAGTCACTTTAGAGGATGTTCCAGACTCTAATCTTTCTGACCATTTGTCACAGAACACACACACATATATATTTACTTCAACAGCTGTGGAGGTCATTGGATAATCTTAATCTCTGTCTTCGTTCACAAGGTCTTGACACTTGACCTCGGCTTCCATGTTCTTGAGAAGAACTGATTCCCAGCTGACATTTTTAGGTTGTAAAAACGTTCCCCCAATGTTACCATTAAGTAACAAAAACCTTTAATAAATAAATAAATGAATAAGTCTGAGTTATTGTCTGTGCTGTGTGAATGTCAACAATAGCTGTCAGTTGAGCTAAATGTGTTTTGCTAAACATGTTTAAACTCAGAACATTCCTTTAAACCGTACGGCTTCGAGAAACCCACCCCCTGATTTCCATGTACTCTTTTCCAACAGCCTGTCCATTGACCAGGTGGAGCAACTGGATGAGATGTACCAAGCCGTGCGGCGGGGGGATCCAGGAGCGCATGTTGATTCTGCCGAAGAAGGCCAAAGGCGCCGAGTACAACCACTGCAAAAACTGGAAGGAGACGCGCGCTTGCAACGTGCACCCGTGCTAAAAGTGACTCTGTATCTCTGTAATACACACACCCTGTCATAGTCACACTGTCTCAGCTTATAAAGAGGCTGAACCGAGCAGAAATAGTGTAGTTTTAATCCATGGTTTCCAGCAGGGGGCGCTGGAGAGAGTGTGTGTTCCACAGTTACAGCTTGTAGGATTTTAGTTACACACAGCGTGGACCAAGCCTGTTATCCGTGATTAGTTTTAGTTGCTTTCTTAGTGGGCGTATATACTGTATTAATGTATAACCAACACGTTTTAGTACAACTTCACAACCATACATTTAAAACATCAGCGCACACGTCTTTGTTAACAATAATAGCATCTGTCTTTCAGTCATTATGTGGTCAGAGGTCAAAACAGATACATGCAATATACATACGAATATAGGTAGCATTTCCTGTTAAAACAACATGGTTTTATGCAACAAAAACCCTTTTTGTTTTAAGCCAACGCAGTATTTATAAAGGTCAAGTTTTCCTCAAGAAAACACTCTGGGATTCCTGTCGGTATTCCGAGGTCAAAAACAGCCACATTTCTCCATCTCTGTTGATCGAAATCAAGGTGGATCACCCACAATCAATGACCAATTGATTCAGACTGCAAAAAAAACGGTAAAGAGTTAAGAGAGATAAGGGTGATTTTTGTCATCGGCCGCGCAACTGCCACAGCCTGCGTGATGCTGACTGAACATACAAGCAGAATCAAACATTTTCAGAATCAAAAGTCATTCGCTAGTGAATAGTTTAAAGTTATACAGTAGTCCAGCACTAAAAAGCACAGGCGAGCATAACAAGTTCCTTTTATTTTATAAATCGTAATATGCTGACAGAGTTTAAAACAGATTTGTGACTTTTTATTGCATTATTAGATGTATAATAGGCGCGTGTAAAAAATATTAACTGATCTTTAGGGGAAGAAGGCCTTTAAATTAGACTTTTGATTACTTTAACTGTGGAGATTTGATATATTAAGCTTCAGAAAGCCTTGCCAAAGTCATTTGTGGATTTTACTGTCACTTTTTTCCTCTCTCTCTCTCTCTCTCTCTCTCTTGCGCTCGCTTCTTTCTGTACTCTCCACTCATCCTTTCCTCTACAATATTCTACTATTTTGGAATAAATCTCCTTTACAATAAAAGTTTATGTGACTACATATTTTAGATTGTTTTTTTTACATTCTCCAGAGCTGACAGTCGTTAATGGATTCATTATATTAGCACCCCACGTCAAAATTAAGACGCTGATTTTCAGCCTAAAGGTAGATACAGGCAGGACAGCGTTTCTCTAAACAAAAACATCAACACGCTTTTCTAGTAAATCATAAAAATAATGATTGAAATAATGTTTTTGGTAGGCGTCCATACTTTATTTATTTACATGGTCGGCTGTAAAATCCTGCATTCCTGTTTCCTTGTATGTCCAGTGGGGGGAGACAGCGACCGACATTGGGTTTAGGGACTGTAAATGCAACCGTTCGTCACTAGGTGGCGCACGTTTACCGTTCAGTGTCTCAGCATAGGAAGCTGCAGGCTTGGAAAAGCATCGTGTTGAACGGTAAGTTATTAATATGACGTGCACATACAGTCATGCACTACAAAGTGCCCGACTACGTAATACCGATACGTCTTTCTACAGTCTGACGCACTGTATGATGTCATACACCTCTAGTCACATTGGCATGGGGTTGTAAGACATTTCTGAGTTGTGCTTGTGTTATTTTTTTAAAGGTTTAGAGATCAGGGGAGTTTGTAGCCGTCTAAAAAAAGTTTGATGGCTTTATGAAGTGAGCGTGTGTCATTTTTAGCGTTTTCACCACTGTAGCCTACACGCCGCGTTCAAGTGCTGAGCTGTAACGCAGTGGTCGTGTGTAATACATTTATTTAGGTTTGAACTTGACACCGATCGCCTTTTAAAGCTTTTATGAAAACTCCTACGGTTATTTGACATGACAAGAGTGGGGTAGAGGCTTTGTTATGTTTTTTAAGAGCTTCTCGTCTCTTCCTGTTGGAACAGCTCATGCCTCGGCTTGCACCGAGTACAGATATTAATTAAACTGGGCCAAATGGACCGTTCGGTAGTCATGGTAACAAGCGCCAAGGCGTTTTACTGTGATAAATGGACCGGACAGCGAGTTTAATGTAAGTTTGGCATATGACTATTAACTAATGACGTGAATTCACCGAGTGGACTTAGGTATAGCGCGATCTACTTAAATATTAATGAGGCAAGTCTTCGCTATAGTAGTATTCGTAACTTTACAATCCGCTATTTACGTCAAATAGGCGATTTTTACAAAGACGTTTTATGCTGGTTGAACGTCTCCTCACATCCTGACAGCAATCGCTAAGTGGTCCAAATATATTTTTATATCTATATATATTTTCTGTGGCAGGCACAGTATTTGTCCAATTATTGCGTGCGTACCGAATGCAATGATAGGATGTCTTACTTGCCTGTCCAACCTTGCATTTGCATACTTCCGTGCAGCCTATTCACACAGACAGTCTTCTGCCATCAGCGTGTTCATGCTTTTAAAGGGAGGCGTGGCTTTGGAAAGCGCTCTGAGGGTGGGTGGGACTTATGCTTTGAAGACTAGCTTTATATCTTTGTAAGTATCTTGCAGTGAAGCTAAAGAAATAAGGTGGTGATTGTATTGTACATTTAACCATTCCCTCGGTAGCTCTTCTAAGAGATAAAGTGGAAAGATTGTTCGAGTCGACGGCCTAATTTCCCACATACCCCGAGACGAGGACTATGTGCTATTTGTCAGTTCCGAAGATAGTGGCGTGATGGGCGCTAATTTAATTTTGGTAACGTATTCTAGCTAGTTAAGGCCGGCAGCAACCTGATGAGTTTTTGATTATGATGGCTATGACTACAGTGCAGTATGTATGCTGTTTGAATAAGGGTTACAATAGGATTACTTTGAAGCAGTTGGGGTGCTTTTGACATCACCCACCCGGGTTTTGATGTCACGCACCTACATCAGTTGTGTCATATGGTGAGTCAGTTGTTTCAAATGGCACCATTTTTTTCCGGTTTTGAATGAAACTGAGGTAGTTACTTTTTTTAGTTGTAAAAATACATAAAGTATTCTGTAAGGGTTAGGTTGTGGGTTAGGGTGTATTGTTTATAACTATCTGTGTGTGAAAACTATTGATGGAATTGTCTAAATGTGTGTGTGTGTGTTAATATAACAATATATCGGCCCATATATAATCATGGGATTATATATATACGTATAGTGTGTGTCTACACACACATATATATATATACACAGTATTTATTGAGAATGTGAAATCATTGCCTTGAGCTTTGTATGAAGGGAACGCTAAAGAAAATGAAAGTTTGCAAAATGAGCATTGTGGATTTTCAAATGTCACATGTTTGAAATATTACTCTTTCAGACATGAAGCAGAAGGTCATTCCTTTGACTCGTGAAAACAACGGAATGCAATCTTGTCTGTAATTCTTGCATAAATCTTATTTAGAGAGCTTTTTTTTTACCAACACCCCACAGCAAGAGAGGAAAACATCTGTTTTCACGAAGCCAGGTTTGCGTCTTGTGTATGTGCACTCCAGGTAATTTTCCTCTTTGTATGCTGCACAAATTATGAATGTGTGCCGTTACCTGTGATTAAAGTGCTCAGTAAAACAATGCTGACAGGTGTACCTTTGAGTGTGGGGAATTCAAGCTCAGCTGGTTTTTAGACCTCCGCAACAGAATGTTCTGTTCCCTCTTGAGGACTACGAAGGGAACATGATAAAGAATATAAGAATGATTAAGCTCTCTTCAAATCTAGCACCTAAACTGAAACATTTTGTTACAGAAGCATAAAGTCTTGAGTTGACCATTGGCATAAAGTCTGGCCCACTTAGCAGTTCATTATGGCTGTTTAGACAGGAAGTGCCCTAAGCAATCAATCACAGTTTGTTTTACATGTTGTCTAGATTGGGAAAAGTGTTTTCAAAGAAAAAACTTTGGAAAAAAAAACCTTTGAAAAAAAACTTGTGGAAAAATGTTTGAAAAAATGTTTGTTCAGTTGTTTTTCTGCTGCCAACTGTGCAACAAAATGTGAAAAAGTTATAGAAAATGTGTGTAGGCTTTGTAATTAGTTTCTGTCTGCCAGAAATGTTAAGCACAGATTATTTCACAGACATAACTTGGAAGAGAAAGAGAAACAGTTGTGCTGTTGGATATTTGCTGTAGTTTACTTACTACCAATGGTTTACTTACTACCAATGCGCAGAACTGGTTATTAGCATAGTTTTAAATCTGGACCTAAACAGGTTAAATTCACAAATGTCCGCACAAGCTATTATGTTAAAAAAAGTGAATAATTAGGCTGGTTTTAGTGCCCTTCAGCCATAACATTCACAATATATGACAAATAAGAAAATGTGATACGTCCGACTTTGCAACTTTGCAAAACCAGATTTTCGACAGATTAATGCACCCAAGTCAGCCAGCCAATCCGATTGGAACTGGAGATGCCGTCCGGATATTATTATTGCGTGAGGAAGCTTAAAAAAGAACAAGCTGTGGGCGGTCCATAGGCATGTCATCGTAGATTAGTATTAAAGGACCGTAATGTCTAAAAATCCCTACAAAAAGTTATTTTGTTGTTGTGCTTTGAGATCACTGCGGTGTCGTCATCATCTGCTTGATTTATGACTCCGTTAAGCTGTCATATCTTGTTGTAAATTGTCGGATCTTGTCCTCAGAGCTTACACGGGTGTTCTTGAGGGCTTCGGTCTTTACAAACCTGATAAAAAGGGAGAAAAAATCAATGTCATGTCCAGACATGGCGAGACATGTTTGCCGGTAAAGAACTTCAGCGGCTGTATTTTGCGCGACCGGCTGCTGCCCCCCTTTTTGAGACGAGCTCGGAGAAGGTTTATTTTTAACACGAGAAAGCGGAGAGAGATATTCATATTTAAAGGTGATTTTATTTCACCTTAACTATTCCTTTGTTTCATTCATTTATTCATATTCACGTGCGTACAATGGATCTGCCTTTCGTGTGTAATTTTTGAAGCCGATCACAAAAGCGCGTGTGTGATTCTCTATAGAACTGATTGTAATGGCTGATCGCGAGCGCACGTTATACAGCGGTACGGCACACCAAGGCCCGAACCATTATTAGAAGGCTTAGCTTAAGAGAGAACTGCTTTATTGCCTTGAATGTAATTGCTTCGCACTACACATAATGCACGGAGGAGCCATTAAATGCAGCAGTTTCCACAGGCACTGACCATGCTGCAGACTAGAATGTTCTGTTATTCTATTCAGTTCTATTGCATGTAGAATAGTTTGTTAGAATAGTATGTTTTCATCGAAATAAAACCCCACACGTTTAAAGAGCCATTCATATATGAATAGGGTGCGTTCAGTAAGTTAGACATCTAAAATGTCCGCTCAGGAGAATCACCAATCTGGCACAATTACATAGACAAACAATTAAAAAGTAACGCAAATGTGTATCGAAACAACGTGTTTTGTATGGAAATGTTTTTTTGTCTTACAGTTGCACTTTCTTGTATTTTTACAGGTCACTGTGTGGTTTTGGCCTCTATGAAAGTTTAATTTGCAAGTATCCTGAATGCCACCATAGTTGGCACATATTTTATTCATGTCTTGACTTTTTCCTTGCATGTCTTTGTACTCCATTATATAGAATCCCACTGAGTCGTCTTTGGCTCCTCAGCTAAAGTATATAAATAAGTATATAAAAAAAGTTGCTGTTTTATTGGAACTGTCTGCGTTCGCAAATCCACCAGTTTTCCAAAACCATGATTGAGCCGTTAAAAAAACTCTCCATATTTGTGTTTATTGGGCTCAAGGTCTTCTGGGAAATTTCTGTGATGGACTGAGTGAATTTAAAGTAAGCTGAATTCAAAGCACAGCTTTAATAAAAATGGTATTTGGTCCCTCAAAAGGTGAATTTTATTTGGGGATTTTTGGAGATTAAATTTCTCCTTTTTCTTCTTCATTTCCAGACACATTTTTGTTCAGTGGGATATGCAGACCGTCTTGGCATATGAATCCTACCGATTTTTTAAACGACAGCTATCATAACCTGGTAGCTGTACAGTTAATATGTTATTACTTTACTTGTTTTTCTAGCCTAAGTTGTAACAATACGGAGGGGGCTAACCAAAATAGCATGTGGTTGTGGCGCATCCCCGAGAGATTTTGCAAATGCCACCATATGCCACAGTACTGATTCTGAGGTGACATTTTCAAAGGTAACGACAGTCAGTCTGAAAAATGACTTTACTGAGACTTAACTCGACAATTACAGAGTGATCGTTTTCGAAGAATACGGCTATTTCTCAGCAGGAGTCTCTGGGTCAGAATGTTAAATGCGCTAATACAAAACGTGGCGAGTCATAAAAGGTTTAGAGCTTGTTAAAATGAGTTACCATAGAAATGCAAAGGTTGTAGCTATAGGTACAACGAGATCTTATAATAGCAACACCATTTTTAGAGTTGTTGACAGTTCTCCGAACAAACGCTAAGCCTTCACTCATTATTTCTTGTGGGTGATCCTGCACGAAATTGAAACACCATGGCAACGTTCAAAGTGGGTTGGGTTTATACAACGATTACCTTTTTATTTCCAGCATCTTTGTTTCAATAATGAATCATGTGCTGTAGGTGCATCAATTTACTGTACGTACGAAAAAAGCAGATTATGTCATAATGCAGGGGACACAGCCTCCCACCTGACTGATCCCAGCTGCTCTGACAGCCCGAGTTCGGCAGCGATTATTTATTTTTTAACCTCATTACAGATGACACAAGCGCCTCCTTCAGCAGAGGGACTGTTGCTATGGAAACCGAGCGCAGCAATGCCACATTGACCTCTTATGGGACGTGCCCTTTCTAAGTTTTATACTGTTGTACACTCGGTCAGCCAATGGCTGTGCACCCAGGGCCTGTGATGTAATATGCCAGTGTACTGGCAGCATGATGTCGTTGGTCAGCGATAGCAGAAACACATGGAATTTGCCTCGTCAAAGAACAAAATGTATTTAACTGTGTAAGACGGAGGCAGGTCCACAACTTTTTGTCACACTTGGTAATGTCAAGGCCATAAATATTCCTGCTGACAAAAGTTCTGTTCTAGTGTATTATTTTCTGTTTTACCCCGTGTTGTTTGATTCTGTTCTGTATTATTTGTGCTTTCTCTATTCTGTTCTGTCGTTCAGCATTGTTGTGAGGAGCAGAAAATAGTTTCTGCGCTGTTGTTCTGTTATTTTCTGGTTTATGTTACTCTTCTATTTTCTGTCTGTTTCTGAGTTGTTCCAGGTAACTCCGAAAATGTTATAAATATTTAGGCTGGCCGTTCTTGCCTACCATTTTATAAATACAGCGCAGTTGTATACAGCTGTATACCGTTGACAAACAGCGCAGGTTATTGTAGACGCTTAGTTTATCTAAACGCAAGGAATATTTTGCATATGTGACCCAATGAAGTTCTGGAGGGATTCGAGATATTTTGGCATGGTGGTAAGTTCTGATGAACATTCTCCACTCAAGCGTAAGCTGTTAGAAGGTGCCGAAGATGTGAAGTGTAAACTGTTTGTGTGACTGGTTTGCAAAGCTCACATCACTTATACATAAGCGCAGTCAGATTATTATATCTCTGTCATCTTAAAATTCAGCATGAACAACATTATGTTGAAGTTCCCAATATGTAACCCAGTTTTACTTACTCACCAAGGCTAATTTTTACTCACATTGGCATTCAACCAGAGTTAATTTAGGACGATCTGTTGTGTGTTTCCACGCAAGATAAACTGTTGCTAGCTTCCCTGTGGCGCGCGTGATTTATCTGTGTGATGGAATATACAGAGGCCACGTTAGCATCTTTATTTGTTTCTCAGGGGGCGTGGCTTAAATGAGATGCAGTAAGGTGGGCTTCAAGATGGTTTTTGCAGAGCCAGGGGCCATAATAATCATGTGACAGCCAGGCACCTTGGATTATTGTGATGATAAAAAAAGATCCCTCTGGCATTTTTCAGAAAAATGCGTTGCTTTTGTTGTTCATTTTAAAATCTCTGACCATGATAGATAAGGCAGGTCAGTCATGGTTGACTGCGAGTTTGATTGCATTGGTATGTACTGAAGATTGATTTGTTTGCGCCTCAAAATGTTTCGGCATCTATACCTTGATGAGATACAGTAAGGACTCAGAACATTAAGAATAGGTCCAGATTGTACACCACATTCATTCATATTTGAGCCAATGAAATCAAAGCTGTGAGTGATAGATGTACGATACAAGCTCCTACGCTCCATCTCATTTTAATCACTCATTTTCTAAACTTTTTTAATCACCAAAAAGTTTAGTTCTGAAAAACACTTCTGATCTGCTCCAACATACACTGAGTGTATCTGTGTATTTTTCACAGCCTTTTTTTCATTCATGAAACATTAAATACACGCTCACTAAGGGCTCCAAAGAAAACTATGTGCTTTCTGGTCCAATCTGGTTTACATCACAAAGATTAATGTTGGACAAACTGATATTCAAAAAGCTGTTGGGCAATAGCTCACTTTAGCTGTAATATGACAGTCTAGACACATTGTTTGTGGCAGTGGATTAAATACAGAGGGACTGAATACCAAATGACACTTTGTTTCTTAAGCCTATTGCATTTGTACAGTTACTGTAATCGGCTACGGTACTTTACTGTACCAATTAATACTGTAATAGATGACAAAAGCTGCACAAACTGGGTACTAAAGGCCGCATTAGATATCAGCAGTGTTCTGTGCATGAGGAAGTCAGATCTTTAGCTTCGCATGACATTCCCAATACACGGATTTGCTGTTGCCAGTTGCTGTGAATGGCTGAACTGGGTATGTTTGGAATCAGAAGGACTGTTGACTGGATGCAGGTTTTGGAGCTCGGAGATTGCCAACGCGTCGTTTCTGTTGTTTTATACATGGAGGAGATAAAAATAAACATCAGAGATTTGATAATCAGTCAGCAACATCTTCATAGGGCGTGTGATGTGATGACAGTGAGATGTTTCGTTCTGCTGTTCTTGTGCTTTTGATTCTGCCGCGATTGTTTCTATGGAAGCACCGACATTAATATTCGTAGCCAATGAAGTTTCTTTTGTTCAGTTATTGCCGTAAATTGCGTAATATTTCCTTCGCATCGTCAGTTACACTATCGACGTGGAAGGATGATCCGTCTCGACAACTTTATGAACCTCCTAACCAAGGCTGAAATCATAGAGAAGAATGAAAAAGCAAGTCACGGCGTTTGGCTTTGGTTGCACAAGACTCTGTGTAATGGCCAAGGTGATGTTCTGTATAGATGTCAGAACATTCCACATACTCTTCAAACAAGCCAAGCGGGGAAAAGTTCCAGGTTACGTAAGCCTTCTCTGTCAAGTAAAACTCTATTTGAACCTGCTTCAATATAAGCTGCGCTGAATCTGATCAAGTCTCAGGATGGTGTCTTGTGGCTGCAGAAGACATGCAGTGGCCATGAGCCTTTTTTTTAGCTTCAGCCAGCGCAGAACAAGCTTTCATAACGTGTAGTGCCCCTGGCATCAACATGTCCAACATTAGAGACTTATTTGAGCCCCTAGGACCCCAAGTATGAACTTGCTTCATGTTGTTTATGGTTCAGAGAAAAAGTGCTGTTGATGGCTGATGTTTGGGTGTAAGATCTCACAGCTCAGAATAGTTTTGTCATACTAAGATGTGTTCATTAATTTATGCAGTTTTGACTCCAGCTAATGAACTAAATTTAGGCTTAAAATACTTTTACGCACATCTCCCCCCCCAACATACAAGGCAAGTGTTGTATTTGTAAAACCAACACCATCTTGTTCCCAGAAAACATACTGAAGTCCTTTAACATCAACAGATAAATCCTTTTGTTTTATTAAGATTAAACAGTTGGCCTGCGTTTGATATAAAGACAGACGAAGGCTAACAGTAGGGTAGAGTAAGATGTTACCGCAAGTGGAAAAGCTGTTCGCTCGGCCTATAAAACTGTGAACAATTTGTGTCATGTAATCATGTATTTAAAGATGGCCGCTTGTGACTGAGAGACTATCGTGAGCTACGATCAAACGGCATTTAAAATTTAAACGTGGCACATCTTACCCCACCGCTCAGCTGCCTTCAACGCGTCCGTTTTAGGAACAGCTGTGCAGAGACGTGCCCGGCCACTAGATTAACCCCCGAATGAATAGCCCAACAGGAAGCACAGAACCTACGTTATCACAGAGAACAGCTCTGTGTGTTGACACTGAGGAGAATGGCTGGCACTTGCGAAGTGTGAGAGCTAATTAAAACACAAGATGAGGCACCACAGAAAGGAGCGAAAGGAGAGAGAAAGTGCCAAAGAGAAATCAGGGGTGAGGAATCTACACATCTCATTAGCCTTTATACTGTGATGGAGGACAGTCTGCGCTTGTTTAAGCTTTGACTCGGTTCTTTGTGTATCTCGTTCCATTTGTTAATTATGTTGGAAAACACAAGGAGCTTCTGTGTGGAGGTTCAGCCTTTTAGCTATCGCAGACAGCTGCAGAGCAGATGAGGAAGGAAAAGAGTGAGGGGAGAATCTGCTTAAGTCTTCTGATGTTGATGCCCGAGTCTTTGAACCTTGGGGAAACCTTACTATTCGGTTACTGGACCATTGGTGTTGGGAATGATATTGGATCCTTGCTTCCGGAGATAGCCCTACATAATCCATCAAGGAACTAGGATTATACCTGTCAATCATCTCTTCTAAAGTTTATGTACAGACAACACAATTGCATTGAGTGTGTGTTGGTGGAATGAGAGTTGGCTGTTACGTAACCAAATACGTTTCCGATTGAGTTGTCAGTCGAGGCGCCCAGAGTTCATTTAACTTAAGTCACCTTCTCGCACCAGAACAGAATCATGATTTGCTTCAGCTCATTAGTGTGAAACTAGCTGTTGTGTTTTTGTGCATCAGGTGCACCTCGTGGGAGGAGGCGATCTTTTGATCTACATGAGCTTTGTTCTTCATCAACAGAATGAGTGAGAAGTAGATTACAGGTCCAACCTAAATGGTTCTGACGGAAATGGAAAGCCATCACAGATCTGAGCAGAAGCGGTGAGCCTACAGGCCAGCACAGACAGATGAATAGACAGACAGACAGACAGACAGACAGACAGATAGATAGATAGATATACAGACAGACAGATATACAGATAGACAGATAGATATTCAGATAGACAGACAGAAAGACCAACAAATAGATAGACAGATAAATAGACTGAAAAAAAACTTATTTCTGTAATACATGTTTCTACTGTTTGGTTCTCCTAATGTAACTTCCTAACAAAAAAGTTACTTTCTTTTGTGCCTGTTTGGCAGCATTTTTGGCCTCTTTCCCCTTTTTCTTTCCAGCTCGATTTATTATGGATTTAGTGATTTATAATGGATTTAGTGATTTATTATGAATTTACTGATTGCATGTGGGATTTCGTAGCCAAATGATCTGGTAATAGAAGTCTGGTGTGAAGAGGAGAAGGGCTGGTGTGGGAGGAGCGCTTTTAGGTTGGCAGAAAACAAGGCATCCCAGAAGGGTTGTACTGAGAGCGACGCGAGCCAGCTGACGGCTTTTCATTCATGAAGATCCGATTCAGCACCAAGACTTCGCGGACAGCGCACCGCCGCCACCGGTTCATATTATCCGAATAAATTCAACCAGTGTCACGACACTTCACAAGCAGTATGCACGCAACACCAGCCGCACGCACGCGTGTAAACTCTTGGTCTTAAACTTAACACTGCTGTGCACTGTTCAATGTAACTTTCCTTATGGGATTTTGTCAGGCGAGTATGAAGAGCGATTTCAGAAGCTGGAAGTGGCGGTCGACAGAGTCTCGATAGGCGTTATAAGATTCTCCATTCAGAAGGATGCTGGTGGGAAATGCCTGGAGACAGAGAGGATGAGATTTGTGGAAAGGCGCTGGAGCTGCTGTCCGATCTCTGCTCCAAAGGAGAAGTACAGAATGAGAACTGTTTGGATTTTGCGTACTATTTTCGCGATCTGGGGAGACCAAGATATTCAGACTCGGGTAAATACTTGCTTTTATCGTTATATAAAATATGCAGTATTATACAATGTATAAAACGTTCAGTTTTCCGTGCTGGCGAGCTTCCGTTTATCGTAACTACTCGAAAACGCCCAAAATTGTAGGCAGAATTTTACTGTCTTGATTTACTTACAAAACTTGTTGCAAAAGCTCGTTGACACGTTCAACACGCTAAAAAGTTATCGTGAGCGTTTTTTCTCGACTTCACTTATTAAAACGGGCGAATGTATGTAGTTATGCGGTCGGCTAATAACGGTGAGCGTTAATAAAGATGGAGTTCGCTGTCAGCAGAGGCGCACCCCACCCTTTAAACGACATTAACCGTGTTTTACTGACATTAGCGCTGATTTAACACATTGTTCGGCTCTTAGGAAGTTTCATTTTGTATTATTTAATAAGTAACGCTTTCTGATTTGAAATAACATTTTGTTTTACTTAATTTGGCGTATCGTTTACCCATATTAAATAGTCAACGTTTATTCTCGACATTAAGTCTAGCCCGTAAAACTAAGAGTTACAGTGTTGTGCTTTCTTTCTGTTTTAAATAGAAAAACCTACAGGCACAAACCATCAAGTATTCTCCGGTATTGATGATCCTTTTAGAGCTGTCCTGTCTCTCACCATTTAAAAATGCAGCCCACATTTAGTTTTAATGCAGCAGCATATCAAATACAGTGACCATTTAGAGTTACTGTTACGACAAGCACATCAAGGCCCTTTTATAATATGTTTATGTCATTAAATTAAGCATTAAACAATTTTATATTCAGTGTTCCTGGAGGGCTTGACACAGACGCTGTGAATCTCCATAACAACCTGTCAAGAGAACATAAATAGAGGTTTGAAATGTTTTTTAAAACTTGATTTGTTTTTTGCTCAAAGTTTGTTCAATGCAAATTATATGGGCTTCTAAGCAAACGTCAGTTTCACAGAACCTTCAGTCATAGATCAAAAATCAAAATTTCTCCTCAGATCTAGTGTTCGGCAAGAAGCTATTAAGAATCCACCCCACCCATGCACTCGTTTCCCTTTGCGATTGCCCTGCACTGACATCCGCTAACACAGGGCCCTCAGACTCATGAGAGAAGGATTCATGCTAGTAATTCGGTCCCTGAAGACACATTGTACGAGAATTTAATGAAAGGAACCAGCTGGATTCAAGCCCCTGTGAGGGAGAGTAACTCTCATCCAATGGGAATTCACCTGCATCACAGAGTGGCCGTATGGTGAAGAGACTTTTGTAATAGAACCCTTGGGACTCCGGCACTTTGAGGGGTTAATAATATATCACTTTAATAGATGACTTATGGACAGTTCAGATGACAAGGTGTGGAAGCATATTGACAGCTCTATGTCTAACCGAAGGAGCAAACAAAGCTTGTCTCACTGGGGCAAGTCTACGACATATCCGCGAGCAATTTTACTGAAAATACGTGCCATTGAAAATCTATTGACTGTGAGTGTTCTGTGATGTTTTGTGAGTCATATTTATTCATAGCTGTTCTCACCCATGGCTAGAAAACAGCAGGTTCTACTACATCTGACATCCAGACTGTCATTACCGTGTTTGATTGGTCAACCTCAGTTTCATCTGTAGTGAAAATAAACATTGTATCTTTCCATCGTGTCTGTGAACGGTGACCTAGCCTCATTCTGATTGGCTAACAGCTGCTAGCATCTTTGGTACAACGCCTAGATTCAGAACGTTGTGTACCAAAGTAGAAATTTATCATTTACCTATATGTATCTATATAAATGTATATATATAGATACATACATGTGTGTGTGTGTATATATATATATATATGTGTGTGTGTGTGTGTGTGTGTGTGTCTGTGTGTGTGTGTCTGTGTATATATGTATATACAAACAGAAACACACACAAACATACATGTGTGTATATAGTCATGACATATATGGTTCTGTGGTTTTCTGTTAGTGTGTGAACAGAAATGACAACACAACAATTAACACCTGCTGATGCTCAAGCAGACACCTGCTTGGAGATGACAAAAAAAAACACTGATCCTAGATCTGTGATTGTATTGTACAATGTGCCTGGCTTATTAAAATGAACATGCAAACTGAAAGGCAATTTGTCAAGTCCATCTGGCTGCAATACACTTGACACTTTAAATCCAAAGAATGCCATCTGAATGCAAGACAGAGGCCCTGATACACGCTTTCTCTCCTGCAGACCTACAGACGCGAATCTTAAGTAACCTTAAAATTTAGTTAATTAGTTTTAAACCTGTGTCATTAATCATGATAAATAAGTGGGTATCATGAAGTCATAGCTTCGGAACAGATTTGGTTTCTTGTGGGATCGCGTCAAGAATTTACACAATACCTGGTTTGGAAAATCACTTTGAAACCGTTTTGTGCGACAAAGTCTAGTTTCCTTATTTGCCACCGACGCAGATACAGATGCAACAGGAAGATGTTTCCATAGAGACACATCAGATGGTTGGATTGCTTGTTTTTAATCCTTTCAAATGAAAAAAATGTTTATATGTTCAAACAAATTCAGTTGTATTGGACTTTTAAAATACCTTATTTAGCATTAGCATGTATGTATTTAGCATTTTTCCTCGCTGAAATATATATTGCAGACTGCTTTTGTCGGCTATGTTTATAAAAACAACATTCACCTTTGGTAGATTGCAAGAAAATGTATTTTTCACAGGCTTTACGCAACAAGTTTTTTTGTGGAAATTAGCAGCCCATCATTAGCACTTCTGCATCATGTAAGATGCTCTGTACTGTTGCCTCATATTAAATAGTCAATCATTTTGTTTTGTTTTTCGTTAATCTGGTTTACTCAAAGCGTGTGATATATTGATTTATCAAAGCGTCCTCAGATATTTAGTACGTGCTATTTATTCTTCATTTGCATGATCTTTGGTTTACGTTCAGAGTTAAGCTTAATGTCTTGTTTAGCTTACCTTAGGAGTCCTCACAAAAACCAATATGCAGGAAATGTTATTGCACTGCATATGTGTCCCAGGGAGGCAACTAGTATTTTCTCTGTTGCATCATTTATTTATATTATATTTTTGTATCCTAACCTGAGGGAAGATGTTTGTTCTGTTTGGACTCATCTCAGTTAATTTTAATGCTCATTAGCCACACGTGCAGTTTTTTGTCACAATGTTCTCGGCACCACCTAAGTTTATGACAATTCGAGCACAAACAGATATACTGTGCTGTATGTCAGATTAGTGCAGTTGCACATCTGAAGCCTATGGTTCATTTCATGTGTTCTCAAAATCCCACTGAGTCCATTAAAGTCTGTGGAACATCGTTGAATGATGATAAGTCTGATTACACGTCAACAGAGAAGGAGAAATGATGAACCCATTCAATTTGTGTTGTGCCGGTATGAGGATCAGTTCTGTCGAATGAATTGTGCTCGTTTTTATGAGCACTCATGAAATTTCAGAACAGCCAAAACAGGAAGACATAATCACTTGATATCTTGATGTAATGCTATTTTTACACGATTTATTGGGAAACGTAGCTCGTTATTCTACGAAATGACTCAGTGAGTGTTTTATTATGTAAACATTTTTAGGAGAAAATTCCTGACTCTGTTGTTTTAAGAAACAGTTTAAACAGAGTAAACTTAAAAATGAAAGTTTACTCTGTGAAATATCGGTCTCGCATCGCACAAAGCTTTCCTATGATTTTGAAATGCACGTCACAAGTTGCACTACTCCTGTCATACTGGGCTTTACCTGGTCACCATTTCCCTTCATTGCATGGGAAAGAGGTAGTCTGAACATATATGTTCTCCTCCACCAGTATGGGAAGAGAAATCGGAGTGGACGGAATAGATAGCGGGAGGAAGCTGACAGGGATTCATTCAATCCACACTAAAAGCTTCTCTGCCTGGGTGGCCTAATTCAGAGAAACCATCTCAAGGGGCGTGAGAGAGAGAGAGAGAGAGAGAGAGAGAGAGAGAGAGAGAGAGATGTAGCATCTATTACTGAGAATTCAGCAGCTAGACTTGCGATTTAACTCTAACCCAGATATTAGACTTCCTTCACCAAACAACAAAGAATCTTGATAGCAGAATATGTTTGAAAAGGGTGATGATAGGGTAGAAAGCATCAAATCTTTCATATTTCATCAAATATGAAATATATTTCACAAGCATTTCTCATTGGCTAGATATCTGAACCCAAGCCACTCCCCTAGGGCTGTCTAGGAGACAGGTAAATTTGTCCAGGACAGTCTTAATCTTAAAAATAGAGGCCTTTTTTGGTGTTGTTTCAGAAATGAGCTTGAAGTACCTTTGAAGCTGTTCTATAAATATCTCCACCGGGTTTGGACACCAGCCAATGCCCAGCTTTGTTTTTCCTCTTCTTCCAGATGTGTCTGTGAGCCTCTTGTCCCTTTTGGTGACCGCGTGTGGCCTCGCACTGTTCGCCGTCTCCCTCTTCGTGTCATGGAAGCTGTTTTGGGTCCCGTGGCGCGACCGCTTCCTGCCCAGCCTGAAGGACCACCAGGGCGAGCAGCAGCCCGTCCTTGCCGAGGTGGAAGGTATGGAGCGGGAATATAGCGAAGACTTTGAGAAAGATCCTTCTGCCCCAACAGTGCTGCCGGAATCGGCCATGAAGATCAGTCACACGTCCCCAGACATCCACCTGGAGGCCCAGTGTAAGGCCAGGGAGCTCAATCACATTCACATCGCTCGCGTACAACGACAAGTAACCGAGCCGACCTCGTCTGTCAGGTGAGTCATGTTTTCCTGACTTCATCAGGCGTAATCACCAACCATTGATATTCATTTAGCAATTCCCAGTTGGCATTTGTCAGTGAGTGTGGGCCCCTGTGACCTTCAGCTTTAATTAAACTTTCACTCAGTCTAGTTATGCAGAAGATGGCAAGCGTATGAAGCCGGCAAATATGGCAATAGAGATCCGCCCCCGTAAGAAACTCTGGTGTTTTCTTCTCGCTTCAGGCACAATTCCATCCGAAGACAGATGAACGTCTCCAACCCCGATTTCAACATGGCGCAGTTCCAGAGACAGGAGTCCATAACGGGTCCGGGCCTGGGCCGCATCAAACCTGAGCTGTACAAGCAGCGTTCTGTGGACGCGGACGACGGCAGGCGAGCGGACAGCTGCGGTCGTCTGCATTTCATAATCAAATACGACTGCGATTTAGAGCAGCTCATTGTGAAGATCCATAAGGCCCAAGATCTACCTGCCAAGGACTTTACTGGAACATCCGACCCATACGTGAAGATCTACCTACTGCCAGACCGCAAAACCAAGCATCAGACCAAGGTGCATCGCAAGACTCTAAACCCCGTCTTCGACGAGGTTTTCCTGTTTCCAGTGGCGTACGCCGAGCTGCCCACCCGCAAGCTGCACTTCAGCGTGTACGACTTTGACCGCTTCTCACGTCACGATGTCATTGGCCAAGTGGTGGTGGACAACTTCCTGGATCTGCCCGACTTTCCACAGGAAACCAAGCTCTGCAGGGATATCCTCTATGTTAGTGCGGTAAGTCCTGTGTGTGATGCGTCTTTGCATTAGGCAAAGAATTTCTCACTTTTAGTTCATGAGAGAGCCAACGGAATGAACTGATTTGTCCACGCCCACAGGAAGTTGAAATAAAGTGAAACCAAATGAGTGAATCTGAATTGAACTGGCCACACTCTTGACACTGAATTTGAATTAAAGTGACAGGAAAACAGTTATGAGAGAATAAAAACCAATGAATGGGGACAAGGTCACTTGTTTACATTTTATTCAGGTTGTTATGTGTATAGTCTGTTTAACAGTAGCTGTACAGTAACAATGTGCAGGCTTTGAGTGCATGACTCAAGATCATGTTGTCCATGTAGAGGAGACTGGAATTGGAAATCTATGCAGGTCATTTGTACACTGATGAGTGTGTCAGGTTAAATTCATACAAATAAGATAAACCCCAAACATACAACGTCATTGACAGCAGAAAGCAAATCGTATAATTGAATAAAGGCAAAATGTATATAATTTTTATATACATTATATATATATATATATATATATATATATATAATTTAAAAAAAACAGACTCTTTAGAAATGAAAAAATGTGTGTGTGTATGAGTGGTACTGGTATTCACTTTATGATATTTCACATTATGGGGATTAAATGTCCTCACAGGTATAGTAATACCAGTAAATTTAAATTAAAATAAATTTAAATTTAAACCTTGTTGGGACAATGTTTTGGTCCTCATGAGAAAATTAGCTTATGAATCATACACAATGATCTGTTTTGAAAATGTGGTATAGCAGTTTTTTGTAATGGTAAGCTGTGTGTGTGTGTGTGTGTGTGTGTGTGTGTGTGTGTGTGTGTGTATATATAAATTATGAAATATATAACAATGTTACACTTTATGTATAATGTATATACTATTTATATAAGTTAGGACACTACTTCATCCATTAGACAGGATTATCATAAGCTTTATTTAAAGAGCAATTTTGTCTGTGTTTTATCTCCATAAATGATTATTAGACCCACGCGACTGCTCCTGAGTGATCCTCAATCACTAATAATGGAGGCATTTAATGGTCATACTGGGGGACAACTAAAACATTTGAGGATAGTTGTCTTCCTCCACAGATCACTTTAATGCTTCAGAGGTAGCAACATAAAAATATCCCTCTAGAAGTGTGAATATTTCATAATCACACTTGGCCCATGTAGGGATGACCCACATTTGAAGTAGCTGGAGCGATTGCTCTGACACCAATATACAGCGGTTTTAGGTTCATTGTTTTAAATGGAGTGCAGGGTAGATTTCTGACTGAGGGAAATTGATCTGTCTCAAAGCTCAGTCTCGCAGGAGAACTCGTCCCAGTTGTCTGGTAGTGAATGCCCTTAGACAAGACAGACATAAGCGAAAGGTTTTCTCCATCACCATCAGCTTATCCAAACCATTCCATGACAAACATAAACAACATGGAATCCTTTGAGATAAAGTATCTTAGGCTGGTAATCAGGAAATGATTATAGAATATATGACGTATATGCATAATAAAGGAACAGTTCATCCAAAAATTAAAATATCATCATTTACTCACCCACATGTTGTTCCAAGTCTGTGTTTCTTACTTTTTGGAACACAAAATAAAATGTTGTTTTTTGGTGATGAGTTTTGATCTGGTCTTTCCCATAATGTCAAAAAATCATACTGCAACCCATACTGCATTATATTGTAGCCTAGATATAGTTATATACAGTATTGTACCGTATTGTGGATTTGCATGTGGAACAAACCAAAATTTATTATTAACTGAAAATCCTCAATCCTCAGTAGCCGTCAGGTCTTTGCAGTGCACTGTTGTATGAACTGCTTTTATTTTAATTTTACGGTAATTTACAATTACAATTTAAATACAGTAATGTCTTTTTTTATTTTGCAGCTTCTAGTCACAGCATGCCTTCGCCGCATGAAATAAAGTATGACGTCTTCAAATCCAATCTGTTTGTGATCCACAGAAGAAAGACAGAATTAGTAACTCATTCTTTCATCCATAACTAAAGTATTTAACATTATTTAAGTTTAAAATATTTTAAGTATGTTAACTGTTTTTTAGTCTTGGCTAGTGGTTTTTTAAATATTTTTTTCATGCCTTTCAAATTCTTTCTAAAGATAAATCAAATATTTCTACGAAAGAGCCCATAGCAGTGTGTCTTATCAAAGATCTGGAGGTTAGCATCAAAGCGTCATCACAGCCTGTTTCAGTGTATAGAATTGGGCCATACCTCCAGGGAAGGCCGGCTCATGGAACACAAGCCATGCGTGCAATCCATGCATTCATTATTTTGCAGGCTCGAGTGTATATCTACCATAACTTATGTGATACGAAATCATTTATATATTTACATAAGTGTTGCTGAATCTTTGCCACTTTAACAATTTGTGTTTGTTAGTTAGCTGCTGACATCCAAATAGCAAGTGCTTAACGGCAATTTTTAAAAATGGAAATCAGGCTTTGCCCTAATTATGATAAAGCATGTTTACGCAAGCACTCATTGAAGTTATTGGATAAAGCTGAAGTCTTATTAATTTTTCAAGGCCAAAAAAAATCCTAATGATATTTTGTACCATTTATTTCTATCTTTCTGTTGTTTGTTTAAATTGATTATATCAGGTCCGTTTATATCAAATCGGCATCGTCACAGATCGGCTAACAGTGTTGCTGTGATGTCACCAGTCTCCGCTTTCTTGCTAACTCTTTGTATTACTTGGAGATTCAGAGTAGAGCTTGTTAAAAATGCATGAGACTTCCAGGAGGGCAGCCGGTCTAAGATTGAAATGAAATACAACCCACGGTACAGGATGCACGACATACAAAGACTTAATACATCCAAATACAGCTTCAGAATATCAGTTCTGAAAAAGCATTACCCTTGACGTTTTCTGATCCGGAGCAATCTGAATTCCAGTCCGAATGAATGATGATGTTTGCTCAGATCTCGTCAAGGTGTAATTTAGGTCTGCCTATGAATAAAACACAAGCTAGTTAATGTACGAAAAGGCCAATCCATTCCACCCAGCTGGGCGGAGAAAGGCGGAGGGATTTCTAATCCGGAAGACTAAAAGGTCAATCAGTAGGATTTAGTGTTATTGAATCTGATCCAGAATCAGATTCACCTCTAACCGAGAGACATTTACTTTGTGTAGCGACTAAAGTACCGAAATGACATTTTTGTTAACTTGACATAGAGATACGAGGGCTTTCATATGTAAGAGATAATGTACAGTCAGCTGGTCATTATAGCCTGTTAAACCAGAGACAACCAGGACCTGACGTGAGACTGGCTATCCCAGCTAACAGGGAACGTTCTCAGAATGTTGGCTGATGTTCTATGAAAGTTCTCCCAAAGTTATCAAAAACGTTCTTGCCATAACGTAAGTAGATTTTTTATTACTGTTGTGTATATGTATATATATATGACAGTAATAAAATATATCAAATATAATCAGTGATAAAATATATATAATCAAAAACATTATTCTAAAACTGTTAGTGAAACGTTTTAAAAAGTTAAAGAATTAAAAAATGTTCAAATAACGTTCCTTTTGCCAAGAATAAAGTTAATACAATGTCTAAAAAACATTTGGACATTTTGAACATTCCTCAAACATTCAAGATAACAAATAACTAAATGAAAACGATCTTAACAACCTTTTCACAACCTCAAATAGTTAGCCGGGATGTTGCGATAATGACCTGCTAACTGTACATTACACGACTCTTACCAAATAAACTGTCATTAAATATTGATTTGAGTTCCAATTGGTTCATTATGTACGAAGAAAAACTCCTGAGGGTAATACAAAAGACGTGCCATGGACGGTGTACAAGATTGGTTGCCAGGGACAACGGTCGAATGTAGTTTAATGGTCATGCGTATGCCCGCAGAATGACACAACTGACCAATCAGAATCAAGTAATTGTGTGTTTTGTCAGAGTAACGTTTGTGTTTCCTGTGGTCATGCTACCCGCTGGGGAATACGTGATTAAGCAAATGTTAACAAGCCTCTTTGCTTTGCCCTCACTGTCATTAATCTTTTTACTCGCTCGTTTTGATGTGGTGACCAGCGCTGGTGCTCACTAATAGACTTTGGAAAGACTGAGGCAGCCGGGGAGGAGGGGCAGATAAATAACACTAGAGAGACTCCTCTCAGAGCCATATTCGACCTCTTCGCAACTGCGCTATAATTTCATTGACGGCGCGCAAGTGACCATAATTTTACCGCTGACTTGATTTAAGTGCTTATGAGAGCAGAAGGCGTCTGTTATTCTATAGTCTGCAGATGGAAGGGCGTAATTGAATTATACGGCCTGAGAGGAATTGGTTTCATGAGGTCCAACCCTTAATATCTCTCGTACAAAAAAAGAGGGAATGTTCAGTGCATTTGTGCCCACTTAAAACAACTTAACTGTGGTGCCACGCCCCTCCAAGCCACACCCCCACATAATTTGCCACGCCTTCGAAAGTAGAACTTAGGGAAAGAGACAGTGGTGAAGTAGAGAACATCATGTTAAAGGTTGTAGTTTTTGTCACTTTATCTTATCTTAAATCTTATTTCTGTTTGTTTTACAAACTGTTTGTTTTTGTTTTCTTATGTTTGTTCATGTTGTTCCAAACGTACTTTTCCTCACATTCTTAAAAAATGTCTTTTGTGTTCCACCGGAATAAAAGATCTCACGTTTTTTTGATGACGCAGGGGAACAAATGATGACAGAGTTTTAATTTAGGGGTATCTGTTCCACAAAGCATTTTATTTTTTGTATGTATTTGTTGTTTCCTCTCAAGGCATCCGTCATTGTAATGAAGCAACCAGGGCCTGGTTTGATGAGAAGAATCCAATTTAGGGTTTAATTTGCAACAAGAGTCAACCTCACTTACCTCTCTGTTAATGAAGGCTGTGCTTTGCATGGATGAGGCCCAGACAATGAGAGGAAACATTACCTTAGTCCCTTACCACACCCCCTTTCCTAGAGACTAATTATGTTGTGCTAGGAACAGCAAACACAAACAGCCCACGTTACATCACACCCTGTGGGATAACAGTTATTGATCTTACTGAATACTTTGGCTGTGTTAGGGGACGGTGTGTGTTTGCCACTGCAGTATTTGTGCACTTTGTGATGAAGACTGATCTCTCAGTCAGTTTGTATGGCGGTAAATAGGGGCCGCAGTTTATCATTTCATCAAACTCAAGTGTATTTTCTTTAGTTCTTGAAAGAAATGAGATATTAAGTAGAATATCTAAGCCGTTCTTTATCATACGATGAAGGTGGATGGTGACTCACAAAAGTAACCTAGAGCTCCCAAATAACAACAAAGTAATTTTGTTATAAATTTATTATTAATTTTATATTATAATTTATTATATATTTTAAAAGTTGTGAAGACCTCAAGTCCAAGAAAAAGTAATTTTTTGCCGTTTTTTGGTCCTTTATGTTGCTTAGTATTATAAGCAAGCATCCATCTTTTGTTTGTGTGGAAAAGAACTGCTCGGATATACTGCTCGCATCCTCTTCTGGAGAGAGTCATGAGTGAGTAATGAGTGTTTGCATTTTCTGGTGTACTGTTGCTTTAAAAGTATCTCATTCGATCTGTTTGAATCTATGTTCCTGTGATGAAAAGGTGATTAAATGTGATACAGCGCCAGAGGAACTGAACTGTGCAGTGGACCTCAGCTCTGAGGACCTGCGAGGCAGTATAACAGCGACCAGTTCAATCTCTGTCCGCTTTATCTGTATGGAGCATTAATGAACACAGCTCCCAGCATGGCCAGCAGGGCCGGACGCAGAGCTGCGACCCGGCCAGATAATGAGCCCATCTCTGCTGCTTGCTTCGGTGACCTTTTCTGCTTCACCTTAATAGATGGAACCTCCCACTGTGCTAGACGCCCAAGGGCTCTGAACTGCTCAGGATGGGACTGATCTATCCTAACAGGCCCTTTGCGCTTCTCAAACACACATGCAATCACAGATTATTAGATTTGTCAGGGAGCCTTTGAAACCCAATGAGGTGTGCTGACCAGTCGTGCAGTTCCTCGGCCAGTGGAAGAGAAGACTAGCGAATCCACGATCTGCATGGCGGAGAAGCTTCACTTCTAATGCTCACCGATGGGCCTCCAACACTCTTAGAACTTTGACATCATGCGCTTCCTTGGGGGAAGGAAGATATGAGAGGCTAAGTAATGATAAGGGATCTTACATGCTCTTAGAAGCACCGCACGCCCATCCGATCACTGTGCAGTGCGTGTCCATTAACATAGATCAGTGAATAATTGACAGCACGCGAACGTTCTGGCAGCTGTAGGCCGCCGTGTGCATTAAAGGGCCATTTAGGTTCCACACACACTTTCAGTCATTACTAATGTATGGCCATCTTCAGCTCCTCCATCCTGTTGTGTCATTGCATTAATGCCAGACGCGAGTATGGATGCCAGTCAATCAACTGACCGCTGGTGACCCAAGAACTAGACAGTTACCAAGATAGCAAATCAACTTGAACACCATCGTGCCCTAGGGCAACGCACTTAACCCCAGCTTGCTCCAGAGAGGTCTTCCAAGTGATATGGGCTCTGTTCCAAAACCTAGTGAGATTCCAAGTGTACATACTGTTGCCTGTATTTTAAGGGATCAAAGGCTTCTGGATGTGACGAAGGCTACTTCAAAATGATTGCGCTTGCATTCTAAGAAGCTTTTTCCATATTGTGAATTACACGTATCCGTCGTGGGAAAGGCTTTCCCAGAATGCATTGCACAATGAGCTAGGTCTTTCCAAAAAACAAAAACTTCGCAAGATGCTGGATGAAATGAAAAAATGTTGATTACAAACGTAATTCTTTCAGTATAAAAAAAATGACATCTGTCTTTATGTGCCTGGCATGAAGAGCACTATTTGTATGATGTCGCCTTTGTAGGGTGTTACAAATCAGTCACTTTTGAGGTTGACTTTCAGTTAGTATTCTACCTTATAAGGCAGTAAGCAGCAAGACCAAATGCTCACTAGCTTTTGAAATGGAACCATAGTAAAGACTGAAAACTTTCAATATGTGATATGTGATATGATTATTAAACATGATGGTTTATGTTTTGCTGGCTCCCCTTTATACTGAGGCTCATGATTATAGGATTATATTGTTAGTTTGCTGTATGAACATACCTAATTAAATAAAAGCTGCAAATTGTGCCTATTTTCAGAAGTGATAATTAGACGGCAGCTTTGTGCTGGAGTGGATAACAGATTGCAAGGATTCTCACGAGGTGAAACACTTCCCTAATTCCTGATCTAATCTTTTAGCATTACAGTATGTTGAGTGCATACTGTATGCCAGGAAGCCCATTCAAAATAATTGTAATATTGGGCCCATATTTTAAAATAGATTTAGATAGATAGATGTTTTTGGTCAATGTGACTTTTAGTGGAACGTTTTAAAAAGTTAAAGATTAAAAATGTTTAAATATCGTTCCAATAACCAACAATAATGTTAAGATAATGTTTAAAAAACGGACATTCCTCAAATATTCAAAATAACATTTTTAACGTTTTTGTTACCTTGGAAACTGTAGGGAAACGTTCTTAACGCCTCAAATTGTTAGCCGGCATGTTGCGATAATGACCTGCTAACTGTACATTACACGACTCTTACCAAACAAACTGTCATGAAATATTGATTTGAGTTCCAATTGGTTTATTGAGTTAGAAGAAAGAAGTTCCTGAGAGGAACCGGAGGAACCCTTAATGAATGCGGTTTAATTTTCCCTCACCTGTTGAAATCAACTGTAATCCGGTTATGTGTCCTGTTTGTCTTTTAGGATAATGTGGATCTGGGAGATCTGATGTTCTCTCTTTGTTACTTGCCAACCGCCGGGCGACTGACCATAACGATCATTAAAGCCAGAAATCTTAAAGCCATGGACATCACAGGAGCATCTGGTAGGGGTCGCGTTGTCCTCACCTTTAAATGACAATGAAGTAATGAGTCGGGTCCCCTCCCGACACGGTTAAACACAGGGCGCCCCGGGCTCTCTAAAACAACATTGATTTAATCCACTAAATGCTGTGAGAGGATTTTCTATGTACACAAACAGTGTGACGTGTCTGTGTATGTCTTTCTCCTTTCTATTTAAGATCCGTACGTAAAGGTTTCTATAATGTGCGACGGACGGAGACTGAAGAAGAGGAAAACTTCCACGAAACGGAACACCCTCAATCCGGTCTATAACGAAGCAATTGTGTTTGATGTTCCACCAGAAAACATTGATCAAATAAGTCTTCTAATAGCGGTCATGGACTATGATCGGTAAGACACTGTTTTGTTACCAGTGTTGAGGAGAAACAAACTAAAAGGCTGTACCAGTTTAACTAGTTCTGGGTTTCTGTGCAGTGTGACATCATTTCACGTCTGTATTTCAAAAGGTCGCAATATTTGACCTCGCATTACTTTATTACTTTAATTCGGTTACGTTTCTCTAATTATTTTTTAATATTGTTAGATAGATAATGCTTCAGTTGTAAAAATAATAAAAACATCGAGTTATATTTTTACATTTTAATAAGATATCAACCTGTAAGTAGCTCGTTTTGCTTAGTAACTTAGCTTAGTTACTAGCTTACTGCTTTAGGTAGGGTAGCTCAGTTGTACATTAACTACTTTAAATTATGAGTAGCTTGTATTTAGACAAGCTACAGTTTTAAAGTATCTTACCCAACACTACGTGGTACTCATTTCATAGCGTCACGCAGAGCTAATCCTAACGCGCAGCTAGCAGCATGGCGGGAGCTAGCGAGCGCGCCGTGTGGAACACGAACCGAAAAGGAATCTCATTTGAATGAAATATGCTGTTAATGTTTGCCAAGCACAGACTATAGAAGTTTATTCTTAGGGCTGAGTGATCTGAGGCACAGAGAGAGCCGCTGTATATTCCCATCGCAGCCAGATCTTCATATCAGATTTAGATCACTGTCCTCTTTGAGGAGTATGGAGCACAACAGCTCATCAGCACTATAAAACAAACCAACAGGCAACCAAATGGAGAGAGACATGAGACCTAGTGTACAGATGATGCGTGGTGTAAATGATTTATAAAAAGCTCTTGCAAAAATTATTACGTTATCTGTGCTGAAGGGTAGATGGCCCTTTAAAGTGTGTACGAATACACACGACTATGGACTTTGTAGTTGTGTTTGTGGGCTGGTATGGTTCAGCTATCATTGTTAATATGACTATATCCCTCTCTCTTGTTTACAGTGTTGGTCACAATGAGGTTATTGGCGTGTGTCACGTGGGAAACAGAGCTCCGAATTTGGGTCGTGACCACTGGAATGAGATGCTTACGTACCCACGCAAACCCATCGCCCGCTGGCACCCGCTCATAGAGGTAATGCTTAGCTCATGATCGTCAGTTCTGTTGATTCTGTTTTGGAAACTGAAGTGTTGAAGATGCGCTAACGGGCATATTTATGTTGCTGATACTGTAGGGTACTGTTCTTTAAAATGGGCAATTTTGCATACTTCATGCATATGTATTGTGTATCTGTTGACTCACAGTTGTGTCCTGTGATTAGTGACCATAAATAATACCCACATTACTTCCTCCTTATGACATCACCGTCACCAGGCCAACCATGTTTATAAACACCGAATAGGCGAAACTGTTACTTTAAAAGCGTAAGAAATAAAAATCGGGTTGTTGTGATATGACCCTTTTATTGCATCAGGCACAACATCCGTTCAGAAGATACAAGTTCAGTAGTCAGCTGAACGATTGAGATTTCAGTATCGCTTTATTTTAATGGTTCCCTCTAAGACATTGAAGACAAAAACGTTGTAGCTACATGTGGGAGACTGTCTGAATAATAACTGCTAGCTGTGTTCCTGTAGCTCAGTTGGTCAAGCATTGCATTAGCAGCGCAAAAGGTCCTGGGTTCGATTCAAGGGAATGCATGTACTGACAAACAGTATACTTTGTATGTACAGTAAATCGCTTGGATAAAAGCGTCTGCCAAATGCATAAATGTAAATGTAGTTTACTAACCTTAACCCCTTATTCTACTAACCCTACTCCTAACAGTCTACCAATAATGACAGTTGCTTGACATGTAGATGCAGCGCTATTCATTCTCAAGAAAATGTCTGAAGGGGGCCATCAAAACAAAGTGTAACCGAGGTGGGTTGTAAAAACAAAACTTAAAAGCTTCGCTTTAAAGACGTGTGAAAGTTTATATCGAGTGACGCGTCTGAGAGAGCCGCTAGCCATAGGCCAGTATAATGGTTTATTTGTGTTTACAGCGCAGCACTTTGAGGAAGCATGTCATTTCCCTCTTCTTCTGCAGGCTTTTCACACATTACTGCTCTAAAATCTTGTTTGCAAATCCGTGACCTCTCAGGGCCACAGACTACACATCCTCAATAATTCACAGTGCCCGTCCTCCTCAACCAAGTTACGCTCCTTGAACCGCCATAATTTTAGACAAAAACTGCTTCATTGCTAGCTGGTGTGTGATAAAAGTCCTCAGGCAAATGGGTGACATTTTAGCGAGATTTGGGGTCTTGGGCCCTTAAGAGCGTAAGGACTTCTGCGATTTTAGCGAACGTAGCTTAGTCACAAACGATTGGAAGACGTGAGACAGGAGCCATTCAGGTACTAAGACGACCGGCAATAAAACGAAAGCTGTCGTTTCGTAACGACACTGCAGCACTTCAGTGTCGGTGAATTAGATTTCGTTTCCTCCTACGATGTGTGTTTTGGTTGAGCATTAAATATGATTCTCACCCTTCGCCTCCCTGTTTGAATTATCCTCAGCTAACCCTAATTTTCTCCCTGGCAGTGGGTTGGCCAGAGCCCGGCAGGCGGAAATCAAGGCTCCTGCAACTCCCTGAGGACACCTCCTTCCCCATAATGGATACTGGGAGTTTCAGCCATGGAGAAATTGGCAAGGTTCAATTCACAACATTAATGAAAAGGAGAGAGACAGACACAGAGAGAGAGAGACAGACAGAGACACAGAGAGAGAGAGAGAGAGAAAAGGTCACTTTAAATGTGTGCCCACCCTCAGTGCAGTAAACACCCAGGACTTTTAAGAAATAAGATTTCCTGGATAGAAGAAGAGTGTCACGTCCACTGCATGTCAAGTGACCGTGTGTGAGCAGTGTGTGGTTTTAAAACGAGCCCTGAACATCCTTCTGCTTTTATTAATAACTTTAGTTGAGAGGTGAGTATTTTTGACATCGTCATGTTTTATGTATCTGTATAACACCTTGTAATATCACTCTGATATTGGTTTCAGTGTTGTGCATGAGGTCTATTTTGTGGAATTTTATTGTTGAATCTTACTGTATAAAATATATCAGAATTGCAAGAGTTAAGGCTCGGGTCGTGATTCCGGAAAAACAAACGGCGACATCCAGAACAGAATCTGAAACCCGAAGTTGAATCGTTCGATTATTTTAAATCTGTTCCAAAATCTTCTAACCTAGTGAGCTTCCAACCTAGGAGGTATTTTAAGGCATCACAGACGTGCTTCCGACATTCTGAAAGGTAGGCAAAAAATTATGCTGTCTTTGAAAACAACTTACTGTCGGAATCCCATGTACCATCCCAGAATGCATTGCGACCGGCACTGAAACTAGCTCCCTATGTAAACAATTGGTGGCTCGTTAGGCTTTAAAACAATATTTCATGTATACACACCGAAGCAAAGGCTGACCTAGGTGAACGCCAAGAAAATTCTAAAAACAACAAACCAAATGTTTTGCTTTCTCTAGTATCAGAGCAACTGCAGAGATCAAAGATTGATCCTTTACTGTAATTTCACCTGATTCTGTGCTTTTTAGACGGCGTATCATCAGAGCCAGACCACACATCACTGACCCTCGACTGTTCTGAAATCAGTCAAGGGTGAAAAGATACAGAGAGGTCCCTGACACAAGAGAAAGAAGGCAATCTGTTGGAGAAGATGATTGATGGCTCTTTAATCAGTGCCCTGCTGTACTAGCGCTTCCTGACGTGCGGCGAGACCCGGGTTCACGTCAATGCGAGGGGTCTAAACTTTTAAAATAATACTTGTCATACTGCGCTCTTTACCGCAGTCAGCAGGTGAGTACTGATGATAGAAACAATGCCCCTGCCAGCAGGCAGGTGGAGAGCACAATTACTGACAGCTGGTTGTTCTCGCTGATTGCCACAGACTCACGTACAGCAGATCGGTATAGACAGGAAGGCCGAGGAGACGGCAGAAATCCACACAGCTCAGGGGTAAAAAGTGTTTGGAAACTAAATTAAAAAACCGTAGCAGTACATGCGACAGCATTTCTGCATTTTGTGAAGGAATGTGATGTGAAATACATCTAGGCCGTTGCTAAGAGTGTTCGTTGCTAAGAGTGGTTGCTTGGAGAAGTTGCTAGGTGGTTACTTACCTCCCCAGTTCAAAAGTCCAACCTCTCCAAGTCTGTATCATGTTCTGGTCCCTAAATATGGCTGCTGGCCCTTTGTCAGTGTTGGTACACTGTCAAGAACTTTGTCAGGAACTTTTAGCCTGTTTTCACGTGAGTTCCCGGCTAACGGGGAACGTTTTTGGAATGTTGACTAAAGTTCAGTCAAAATGATCAAAAAAGCGTAACGTTCTTTCAGTAATGATAGTAGAACATTGTTTTAACATTATATATCATATATCACACCGATATTGTAAAGTTTTTTGAGTTTTTGTTTTCTATGTTTAAAGAATGTTACCGAATATAAAAATGTTTAAATAACATTATAATAACCGAGCAATAATGTTAATGTGTCTAAAAACTTTTAAAATAACTTAAATAAATAATTTGTAACATTTTTGTAACTAATAGAAACGTTAGGGAAACGTTCTTACAACCTAAAATTGTTAGCTGGGTTAAGATGTCATTCACACAGTGAGGAGTGAGTTCTACATCGAGAAATAAAAGAAGCGACGTTTGCTTTCGGGTAAAGAGCTGCGCGACGTAGCTAAAATGCTTTATATGCGTTATGACCACGCAGCTGTCTGCACTGCAAGCGTGCTTGTTATTTATTAAACAACTGCGCAGATAAGAAGTCTCAACCACTCGCGGTGCAGACGCCTTCCTTGATTATAACAGGAGCGTTCTGGTCGCCCGTCGCCTCGCTCTTTATTATGGATGATGTTTCGTAGGGACATCGGTTTTGTAAATGGACCACAGACAGACCCATTAACGTGCATTTAACGCGTGCAAATCGCAACCTGAAACTTTATGACGGCTAGACCCGCTAATGGCCCACGTCACTAATCAGGAACCTGGCACAGGGGCGACAGGAACTGTCAGGGGCGAAGAGGGAAGTGTTTCCAGTAACTGCTGTGTTCTCTGGGCCCCGCCGCTTCCTAATTACTGCCAGAGCTATGAATTATTTAACAGAGCGATTTCTGTGATGTGCAAAACTGAGCCAAACTCCGCGCACTCAGATCATTTCACCGGGCTGAGCTGTCACCAGACGACGAGGTCCTTCAGTAGCGCAGGCATCTTGGGAAACACCACGCGGTCCTGACTTTTATCTCTGTGCACCTTGGCTCGTCTTGGTATTAATCTCAGATCGTAATATCTTATTATGTTCATTTACTGTTTCTGATAACGGGGCTCTTATCAGAATGTAGCTAAATCAATGGTATCAGGTTAGCATAGTGTTGGTGGAAATCTCTTCGGGCTTTATTGAGAAGAACCTAAAGTTCTAGAGCAAAAAAGGTACCGCTTTTGGGTACTTGAGATGTGGCCGGTTTCCCATTAATTGGTTAACAGAGCCAAAATTATCGGTCCCACCTATAGTGGGGGTATCGCTTTTAATCTCCTCACAGATTTAGAAGTTTTCACTGAGATAATTCACACTGTTTTAGCCTCTGTTGCTAAGGGGTACATTGGTTAAATTAACATCTACAATAAACCAATGAACTCAACAGAGCAATATTGAGTGGGAGAGAAACATTCATATTTTCTGATTAATCTCCACCTACAGACCTGTTCAACTACAATTTGGGGAGTCGTTGGTTCCTGTCACAGTAGCGTTACCTAATGCCCGTGCGCTCTGTTTTCCTCATACCGACATCTGTTACAGGCTTAGAGGCCTACAGAGATGTTAAATATGACCCTGTCTTCCTCCATTATTATTTTCTGTCATACATTCCTTCTTTTATGTAATGACAGCCAATCACAAGCTATTATTCTTTTGCCTGCGCGGTGTAACTTAAACTAAATGAATTGTAACTCTCAGTCCACTTTGGTCTGTTTTCATTCACCTCTCTAATCGTACAGTATACAAACAAAAGAGCGTGTCGGTTGACGTCATTTGTTCTTGCGATGACCGCTGCTAATTAACTTCACGTAACGGTTACCGTGCACACACTGAGAGAACACACTGAGTACAGAATCATAATTTACAGTATGGGCTTAAAATACATTTGTCACACTGCCATACATTTTGTATTCGATGTGATCGCGCACTAGGACACAGTTAGGGCAGAACGCTAGGCTAAAAATTGCACCGCCGCGTGCTATAAAAGTCCCTTGTCGTAGCGCACCATGTTCATGTCTTTGACAAAAGTACATAGCCGTCCAGTTATAGAAACAATTCTCTCCACACTAAATGAATACAACCTCCAGACATCTGTTCAGGTGGCCAGGTGGGTGTCATCTTCATGAGTGTTTTGATTCATTATCTCCATTTTCCTTCTTTTGCACCTTCAAATTAAACTTGAGAGTGGGTGTGCTAACAAGGGTCTCCTCCAATTAATCTTGAATATGGCAACGTGTGATTTTCTTCTAACACTCATATTAAATCAATCCAAAGGACGAGTTGAGCTGAGCTGAGCTGTGTGCCTGCTCACAATTCCATGTGAATGGAACAATGCAGCCTTAAATGCTAAATTTACATTTATCCAAAGCGACTTACAGTTCGTTCAAGTTATACGTTTTGTCAGTATAACTTGAACGAACTGGGAGTCTGGGACTCGAACCCACAACATTTGCGTTGTCAGCGCAACGCTCTACCAACTGAGCTACAGGAACACTAAAGTTGTTAAAATTTGTGGAAAAAAAAGTTTCTTTGTCATGTCATGTTTCTGATTTCATCATTTGTATTTATCTTATTAATAACATTTGTTATGGAATTTTTTTTTATAGAATTTTTGAGGACCTGAAAATTCACAAGTAACTGTCCTGGTTTCAGTTGTTAGTCAGAGAGAATAATGAAAGATTCTCTATGTGTCTCTAGTTTCTGTCTCTGGTGTTATTTGTACATTTGCATTTGCCATTTGCAGGGACAAAAGCAGCTTCTTGCTGTTGCAGGTTGATTTGTTGATTTCTTGTCCTTCAGTGAATCATTTCTCTGTATGTAAACACCTTTACTGTCATTCCAAAGGGTTGTTTAATGTGCTTGTTTAATGTCTGTTTATGTTTTGACGTGAAAACCAGAGAAAATCCAGATGATTTCAAAGCTAATTTAAAAAATCAATTTTGCCTTTGAAACATGAGACGTCAGGTTGAGCTGAAAATATCCACCAGGAAATATTATTGATGGCACATTTATCCCCCCAAAAAACTTTACAAGCAGTTTCAGTGCAGAACACTGTAAGTTATGCATAAAAAATTTTAAGCATAAAAAAAATAGAGTAGCGCGGGAGTGGCACAGTAGGAAGTAATGTTGTCTCACAATACTGGTTCTGGTTCGAGGCCCAGCTGGGCCCGGAGGTCTGTGTGGAGTTTGCATGTTCTCTGTGTCAGTGTAAGTTCCCTCCAGGTTCTCCGGTTTCCTTGCACATTCCAAAGACATGCAGGTTTGGTAAATGTGAATGAAACTGTGGACATCACAAAATGCTGGTTCTCACTACGAATATAGCCGTAGAACTTGGAATGGTATTAAGAAAATAATAAATAAATAAATAAAGAGCAGCGAACTAAATTCTTGCCATTAGCCTACAAGTCCGTGCTGACCTGCGGCCTGTGTTAATTAGATTTTTTTCCTCTCATCCTCATTACGAGTGTCTCCAGCTATATCACCCCCCTCGTTATAGCACGGAGGTGAACCGGTGATGATGTGTCTTAAATTGCAGTCTTAAATTGAAGCCAGTCAGGTGAACTGTGCTATGCATCCTATGTTTACATGATTCACGACCCAAGGGGATTCTGGGAAATAAGGATTTGGCAGTTAGTATGCATCACTTAGTTGAAAAGCTCTGCTGATGATTGATCGTCTATCAGGCTCAATTGTCAGGGGACTCGATGTTCTCGCAATTATCCAATAACGGTTTGTTATTAGCTACTAAGTGCGCAATTCATACGCACAACAATTAAGACTCTGTGCTTTCGGCTATATTGCTGTCCAAACAATATGATGGTACTCATGATCCCTCCCTTCTCTTCTCTCTCTCTCTCTCTTTAACACACATTACGCAAAACATACAATCTGATTCTCTCATTTCAAGCTAGGTAAAACATTTATGAGTGGTACATAGTATTAACATAACCTAAAAGTTTTATTGTTTGAAACATATATAAAATGCTCTAGGCCTCCTGCATTCATTTGTTAATGGGTGGATGTACAGTATTTGCCAGGATGGTTAGGAAACAAGAACAATATGGCCAAAACTGATGGCCAATCGGCTGTCATTACATCACAGAAATGAACTGTGATTTGTTATCTGCCGTTCAGTTGTAGGTGGTATTAAAGGGAGGGGCATTGACATTCTAGAACATCTGATTGGACAAAAATCTGCATAGTGCAGGATGAGTCATCAGACTTTTTATTTTAAAACCAAGCGTGTAGTTGTTTGGATGTTAGAATACTTCATAGTACACCAGCCTAAAATGCAGAGTCAGGAAACGGTACAGCCTGACTCAGAATGGGCGGGTGGTATTCGCAGGAGAAGTGAGCAGTAAAATGTGATTACAACACTCTTTAGCGTTTAAGCCAGACACAGTCTCTATACCAACTTAGCCTCAAACTACTACAGCAGACAAAACTCAACATGATGCTATAATACGGACATTATTGATCTTGGTTTTAAACGAGCACGGTAATAAGATAACGTTGATAATAAGGATATGACAGAATTTAAACACATATCGTGAGTGTGTGTTCTGGTCACCCTTCCGTCTGATTCCTGTATGGGTTTTCCCATCATATCCATCTACATAACAGAGATCAGGTTTCAGCGTGCCCACCCCAGCACTTAGAGAATGCGAGTGTGCATAATATATCAGCACGAAAAGGTCACTTAAAGGAATAGTTCACGCCAAAATGAACTGCCTGTTGTCATTTACTCACCGAACTCCTGTGATGTTTATTCTTTAATAGAAACACAAGAGAAAGAACAGCATCAGAAAACAGCATCAACATGCATCTTTAGAATGAAAGAAAATACAGGCACAACATACTGGGGAGAAAATGATGACAGATTTTCATTTACAGGTGAACTGTTCCTTTAACAATCAAGACGGATATATTTTCAAATAAAGCAAACACCAAAAATATAAGGCTACTTGTGATTTTACTAGCTTAACAAAATCTTTCTCAAGAGGGTACACAAGTTTGTGCGCAACCTGACGACCTACGTTACTTCAGGAACGTTTTGATAACGTTGAGAAGAATGTTTAAAAACGTTCGGAGAACGTTAGCCAATGTTCTGGAATCGCTCCCTGTTGACTGGGGCTGAGAATGTTCCAAAAGGTTCCAAATCTTGCATGCTCCAATGAAAGTCTGGCCTTATTTAATTTCCGGGTTTAAATGACCTTTTGAACCCCATATTTTTTGTCTCACTTCTGGACTACACTGTATCTTTCTTTAGTATGTGTAAACAACACATATGTTAGAGCAGAGCAAGAATATTCAAATCTTGTATATGTTAAAGAGGAGAAAATAGACCCTTCCTTTCCCAGCGAGTCCCAAGGTGCAAGGCAGGAAGTTTCAGAGGTAATTAATTTTCTCTAGCACAAACACAGAAGAATGAAGCTTAGTCCTCAG
>JAZGTJ010002101.1:0-41411 GCA_036877575.1 Botia almorhae
TCCACAGCCCTCTCACAGCCCGTTGTTAAACAGATCTATCGCCTTTGTGGCACGAAAAGTTTCACCGAATCGTCGCAAAAACGTGACGTCACGCGTCCTGTTCTGTGCTCTAGCACGGTTGCGCTCACACTACATGCGAACCGCGCCCGAGTCCAAGTGAACCGCGCTCTGGCCCACCTCTTCCAAGCGCGCCAGGGACGGCTAAACGAACCGCGCCCGGGCACGGTTCAGAGCACTCACACTAGTCAAACGAACCGCGCTTTGGTGGTCAAACGCACTCGGGCAAGGTTCGAATTGCCTAGTGTGAGTACACCCTAAGTAAGTTCGAGAAGCAGTTCATGCATACAGACAAGAGCCTGTGGTGTCATTAGCTTGATTTGTGCAGCGAGGAAGCAAAACAGTAATTATTAGCCAGAAGGATCAACACTATGTTTCTGGATGGATTAAATGTGTTGATCAGTTTGAATTAAAAAAAATCGACCCTAAATCATACAGTGACTTGGACTGTATGACTGTCACTGAACCTTCTAATGGACACGCCACATGAAACATGAAAATGTAAGAGAAAGCTATTCATATCGCATTAACTAGCAACAGAACTAGCATAACGTGTGTAGCCTGAGATGAGGCTCGGTTTTCAGTCTTTGTTTAACACCGAGTTTATAAACATCCACATAATTAAAACACAGATCATTACTTTTGCACGACAGCATTGTTAAATAACTGCGGGAATCAATAAAACGGCCGGTCCAAATCCAGATGTTTCTGCGAGTCTGTGAGCAATCAAAGATTACTCAGACCTTAATCAATACAACTCTGTGTTGGCTGAGATCTCCACAGAGGGCCGCCTGACAGCGCTTAGCCCAGCTGTGAGTGATCTGGGTGGAACGTGTGTCAGCACAGGATCCCCTGGGAGGCCCCGGATCTCCTTCCTTACAAAAGATTTAATCAGTTTGCAAGCGGGTCCCTCCAAACCCTGGAAACCTCCCTGATGGTGTGGCAACACAATTAAGAGGTGTAAATTGGGGAATGGCTGCTGAAGTCGTGAAGCACTGGAGTCTTGATTGAGCCGGACAGAATTTTAATCTTTGCACATTTAAGACACGCTCCGGCTTTTTCAGGCGACTGTGAAATCAATTTCTACACCATGGCGGAGTGCCGCAGGGCTACGTACTCGGTTCTATTGAATATTCATGGAGGTCTTGACACTCTATTGTGAGACACATGAGAAAAGTGTGGAGAGGCTTGATGAGATGCAGCTGAACTTGCTGTTGACATAAACACGCTGTATACGTTTTATCTTCCACTTTCGAAATACACGAGACAGAAACATTTATGTCAATTGTGAAATAGCTAGAAAAATCGATTCTAAAATCTACTAGTCAGAGTGATTAAAACTTCACTAAGCTGTGTTAGTTAAATTCATCGTAAATTGTGATGTGAATTAGACAATATCTGAAGGTCTAAAATCACCACTAGAGGACACTGTTCGTTCCCTAGAATACCAGACTGAAAGACTTTCAACAATGGAGCACACCAAAAAACACAGAATCTGTACTTTAAAAACAAACGAATAGTAAACAGAACAACTGGTATTATGTACAGTGAGCTTGATAAAGCGTATATGTTATTAACTACCTGTATGTGCAAGTCTTCGATCAGAACGCTCTCGGTTTCATAAGTACAGCTCATTAAAGTGCTTTGTGAGGACACAGAAAGCGGTTGGGTGCGAGTGTCATGGGAGTTTGGTTTTCTCTGGAAACAGAGACGGGAGTGTACATCACTAATTGGAGGCAGTCAGGCTGAAATCACTAATTAACCGCCTGAGCATCACTGAAGTTAATTAGAGAGCACGCTCACCTCCAGCCCAGCTTCTGACACACACACACACACACACACACACTCTCCATAGTCTCTCCATAGTCATGATAATTTTTATACTTTTAACTCAGCTATACTTCAACCCATAAACATAACATTCTACTAACGTTATTGCAAGAGCATTTTTTGATAACTTTAAGAGAACTTTTAAGGAATGTTAGGGTTGGTTAGGGTTAGGGTTGGTTAGGGTTAGTTAGGGTTAGGGGTCAACATCCTGAAAGTGCTGGATGTCACGTGTACTCACTGTTGTTAGGATTGTCTCCGATGATGTGATGTCGTCCACTCCAGTACCACAGCAGCAGAGTGGCGTCTCTGGAGCCCGACACAATGTAACAGTCACCGCCAATGTAAGACTCGGAGCGAGCCAGACATGTGACCACGTCCCAGTGCCCAAACACTATCTGAGTGAGCTTACCTGCGCATAACACGTGTTGGTCAGGGATGGAAACACGGAATCTGCGCATAATCTAATCTAATATGAATATAAAAGACACACACTTGTAGCTCATGGTTTGAAATGTATTGTAACTTCAAGTTTGTCTGTGCATACTCTCACCCGTGTCGGAGGAGTAAATGTGGAAACTTTTGTCCCAGAATCCACACACCAGGATGTAACGGTTGTCTGCTGTCACCACGAAACACTGAGTGTTGATCTGGATGCTCTGGTCAACCAGGTCGGTGATCTGACGCTTGTTGGTGCTCGCGTTGTTAGCTGGAACGGATGCGTTCAAATCCACAAACATTATATTTATATAATGAACCTCTACACAATCTATAATATGAATTATAATTTGATAATAGCGTTAATGGTGAAGCGTAATGTGATTACGCAATATTTATTATTGATTAATTAACATTGCTTCTCAAACCCACCAATCAGAGAGTCCATCTCAATGGGTAGATGGTGGGCCTGATCTAGTGAGTAACCTGGAGCTCCTCGAAGACCTGTGGGACACACACACACACACACACACATTAGGTTTCTATGTTTTATGGGGACTTTTCATAGACATAATGGCTTTTATGCTGTACAAACTCTATAGTCCTCTAACCCTCAAAAAAAGCAAAGGTGTATGTAACTTTTACCATCCTTGTGTGAACCAAAAGATAGTAAAACAAGAACTGACACACACACACACACATACACACACAGAGTTAAAGGGGTCAGAAACACACAGTTCAGCCCCTTCACTTCTATTACTTTTCAAAAAGCACAGAATTTTGTCCCACAGACACCTGCCCTGCTGTCAGAGTCACGTCCACTTCCGGACCCCTTTCTTATGACAGGGGGCTTTTAAGAGCCCCCCGTCCAGATTTCCTGACGCTTTTTTCTGGTGTTATATAGCTACAGCACCCTTGAGGCAGACCCTACAGGGCAGAGACGCCATTCTGAGTTCTGAAAGCCACACTGGGAAACGTGGTGGGTTTATTAAGTTCATTATTTTGAGGGACAGAGGCACATGCGGCTGGTCCTGCAGCTGCGGCCATTAGCAGCACGAGAGAACGAGGCTGCCACGTTTGGTTCTAACAGGCCTGTGTGTTGCCGTGACAGCTGGGGAGGTGTGAGGCGAAAAGAGAGGCCGTGATAGGCTAATTTAACCCGTCGCCATGGCGCCCGACCTCTGACCTGCAGGTGAGGGGGGCTCCTGAGAAGCAGCTAGTTGGGTAATGTTGTTCACACATGGTCAAGTGGGAACATGTGGATCGGGCTTTTGTGGGAGAACGTGAGAAAAAAATTGTAAACCAAACTTCAAGTTTAATGAACTCTGACCTGCAAATGTATACAGCCGAAACAAGTCTGACCAATAAGAGTTCTAAACATCACAGATTTACCTTCTAACTCAATAAAAGAATCCTTAAAATACTTACAATCATTTAAATGCTTAAAGTATTTACAGATTCATACAGTAAATTCTGCAAGGGTGTCAAAACGGCACAAATGTTCTGAATTAATTCACTAAAATCCACAGAAATCAACAGAATGGAAAGCATTTACAAGGAAGAGAATGGACAGAGCCCAGACACTCACCCACGGTGTTGTGCCAGCGGTTGACAGCGAAGAGCCGGCTGCAGGTGATGGTGACCACTGCGGGCAGCGTGAGGTGAGGCAGCGTGTTTGCAGCCACGTGAGTGACGGGCGAGTTTGAGGGAAACTTCAACACCATGATGACATCCTGCTGCATCTGATCCTTAAACATGAGTGAATTCTGAGGCAGGAAACACTAGACAGCAAAGAAGAGAGATGGAACAGAGGACGAGGGAAGGAAAGAGTTCATAGTAATAATAAGAGTAATAATAAGAGTTAATGAAGGACAGCAGCAGAGAAAGTTTAGCAAAGAGACGAGGTTGTGTGAGGAAGTTTATGAGAACGATCAGGAAGAAGCTTAAAGATCCCCAAACTATTCGCTCTGACAGATCTGGACAAATGAAAGATCATCTTAACATATTAGTAGTAACTAAAGTACACATGACACTGAGACAGGAATGATCAGTATGCAGGTGCGAGTCTGTATGTGACCAGCAGGGAGCGCTGTGCTCTCGACACAACTTTCTTTCGAGAGCCTGTGACGGAGTTGTGTGTTGTCAGAAGTATGCCAAGCTTGTGTGTGTGTGTGTGTGTGTGTGTGTGTGTGACGGATGTTTAAGTCTCCTCAACTGGCCATTCTTAATAACATTATAAAGCATGACACTGAACACACTGCACACACGTGACCGGGAAAATCATGCGTGTGTGGACGTGAGGCTGCAGTGCCGGGCGTCCGGGTGTTAGGGAGCGCTTCGAAGGTCATGCGTGACTGCCCTCATTTCAAATAATAACTTCCCAACTGCCAGACACAACAGACACATGAGCACGGACACGCTGATTGTAATACACACTGGTGCGCACACACACACACGCTGTTCTCACCAGGTGCATGGCGGAGCTGCGAGGAGGATGTGGTTCGATGAGCAACTGAGATGGAGTCTGTCCAACACTCTGGATCTGAGCCTCTGCGGCCTGCAGCGAGAGAGAGAGAGAGAGAGAGAGAGAAAAAGAAAAGATGAAAGAGGAGAACAGAATGCAAGAAAAATGGAATGAGCGAGTGAGCAACAGAGTGGAAGAGAGACAGAGCCAGTACGAGAAAAAGAAGATGCATGAGAGAGGGTGCAAGTGAAAGAGAGACAGAAAGGGAGAGAGAGGACAGAAAATATAGAAAAAGGAGTAGATGAAAGAGAGAAACAGAAAGAGAGAAAGATGGATAAAAGACAGAACATGGGAGAGAGAGAGAGGGAGAGAGAGAGAGAGAGCAGGGTGTCACTATTAATAGACATCATAGTGATGGGTCAATGCGTTTCTTGATAATGGGAGCGAACCCCCCCCCCACACCCCCCCACACACCCCCAGCCCTGCCAAAGCCTGTAGAGTCATTCATGTGTTAGTACAGAAGAGACAGACCCTTCCCCATTAACATGCTTCAGTTAACTGTTCCCATTTCCAGGAGCAGTGCCCACGTACACCACCCCCCCACCCCACCCCTCCCTCCACAAGCAGACGTTAACCTGGACTGACGCACAGTCCAGACTGCGGCACAACCCGTCCGCTCATACATTATTGTGCAAAAGACAAAGGGCAGAAAGAGCAAATACACTCTGGATCAAAAAATCTCAACGCTCCACACGAACCGTTTCGTTTCTGCTAAAAGCGTCAAGGTCACGGGTTTGATTCGTTACTTTTGCCTCTTTATCGCCATCTCTGTTTGAAACCTGAAATTGCAGGTTACTTCACATACTTTTCATAATGTATGTTGAAGTCAAATGAAGTCAAAATGACATTTCCCTGGAAATCGGACCCGACAGCTCAAATGATAAATCATTATTATAAACTTACCGCCGGAAATCGTGGTAAAGTAAAAAACAGATTTGTTATGTATTTGTTTAATAAAGTTTTTTTTTAATAACCCCTAAAAGTTAAGGATTGCAGTTTTAAAGTCTGTAGGTCATACAGTCAGATCTGAAGCGCGTGGTGACATTGACAGAACGTTTGATCTGACACAGGAGTCCAGACCTCAGAGCTCTGAGGGGAGATATTCTGTCTGACTGTGGGAGGTGTTCCACACGGCTGAGAAAGATTGATGTCATCAGAGAATCAGAGGAGCCGAGGGGAGCTTGTAGGTGCCTGTCAATGTTACCCTGCACAGTGGCCCATGTGGCAAACTCTCCACATCTCCGGGGCTTTACACCCACAGACAAACAAACACATACACGCGCCCTATCAATAACTAACAGCGACATCCGTCTGTCAGCATTACATAACATGACGGAACCGTGAGGGACGAAACGTGTGGGGTGAAAAATGAATTGAGATTTCCTTCCTTACTGTTGGAATTCTGACGTGTTGTGAAATGTCACATCACATAGCTCGTAATTTTTTTTTTAAATTTTCTCGTTGGTATATTTATAATCCCAGTTCATGCAACACAGTGGTGTCAATCCTCGGCTAAACAAAACAGTAAAGAAACAACAATTAGCAACTACTGAGCGTAAATTATCGGTTTATTACTATAAAGTACATTCATGAGTTTCAATCACTTTTTGTTGCCATGGAAATCAAAATGTGTTTCAGACTTTTCTGAAAGTTGTTTTACTAGAGATTTAGAACTTGAGAGATTTGTCATTGCGCACAACAACATACATAATATAAAACTATATATAAATAATTTCAAGGGTGCCAAGGTGTCCAATGAGTTAACGTTGTTTTTAAAATCTTTTTTATGTAGACGTACACCTGCAGCTTTAAAGCAGTTTACCTTAAAAAAACAACAAAAATGGTGCAATAGGAACGCTAGAAACAGAAACATCATAATACAGACCTAAACTTACCAGCAAAACAAGGCGCAAGCGAAACTCATGACTCACCGCCATCACATTTGGCAACAATTACATGTCAGTCTGGGCAGTTTTACAATGCTGTCTGTCATACAATAATGCGCTCGCATTATAGCTATTTTAGGTTCGGCTGGAGAACCGGGGTCATGACGTCTGCTCCAATAATGTAATCTGAGCTGCAGATCTGAGAGAGAGAGAGGCAGCCATGTGGAAAGCATCACTGTATTTCTGCCATCCAACCACAGTGAAGAAAAGCAAGAATTTCTCTCTTCAAGAAGTCAAAAAATGATGAATAGAAGCGGACACAACTGCAGAAAAACAAGAAGGATTCCGAGGTCTCTGTTTTAAAAACACTAACAAAGATGAATGATGGTGGTGAGATTTGTACATCTTTAATATCATATTCTGCAAAAGGATAATTTAAGACCAGTGACCTCACTTGTTATGCTCCCCCTGATGACAAGATGAGCTATGCTAGCTCAGACTAGCATGAATGTGCTTGTTGGTTCAGACTGCATGGATACAAAGCCTGCTAGCAGCCCAGCTAACAATTTTAGGTTGTACGAATGTGCCAAGTAACAAAAATGTTAAAACATGTTCCAGGAACATTCAAAGCGTTCTACTAGCAACTTTTTTGATGTATATAACATTACACTGTATACCATACAACATATAACATTAAAAACGTTCAAAGAACATTTTAAGAAGCCAATGTTCTGGTAACGTTTCCTGATAGCTGGGAGAACACCAGTACTCTAGCACGCCAGTAACCAAAGCACAACGTTTGCTGGTGAACATGCACGCTGGTTCCTTCACACGTTAGACTGGTTACATCTAGAGTTAAAGCTGCAGCTAAGGTCATGCGTGGGACGTGTCCTTCAGACCGTGTCAGTGTATCTGTTGGTTGTCCGTGACAGCTCAGGAGAAAATCACCTTTAACAGGCAGTTCATTACTATAATCCACTTTAAGATCCTGCTCTTTGCAGATGATAAAAAACACATCATAATCTCTGTGCGGATGTCCCCGCCCCCTTCCGCACTGAGAGGGACACAAAACATCCATCATAACCTGTGTGATTCAATCACAGCTTTATCTCTGCAGGGAAACTCAAAGATCTCAACGCAATATGGATTCTTTTTGAAGTTTGTGCAAGTGCTGTGTTTCTGTGGCTCGCGTGCTAGCACATTGCGTAACCCACCACACGCAAAGGTGGTTTGATTCCCAGGGAACACACGTACTGATCAAATGTATAGTTTGAACGCACTACAAGTCACAAGACAAAAAAGTGTCCACATCAACGTAAAAGTAAACATACAGCTACTGTCGGGTTTAATCAACCTACCAATGGCTTTCCTGTTATTTCTGCAACAAAACAAGCATTTTAACATAAAAAATGAAAATAAATAAAGACGTTTACTTGTGAAGGCCAAACTAATTCACTTTATTGAAATGATTATTTGGAGCATGGGGAGGTGCACCTGTATACCTGTATGCCGGTATGTCAACACACCAAACTAGAGTCCACAGACTCCATCATCAGCTGCTGTCATTGTGACTCTACTCTGGAGTGAGTCATGACCCTTAACTCCAGAGTTTGACATTTTAAAGCTGTAATTGCAGTGCTTAATGTCAGGGCGCTGGAAGCACCCATCACTGGGGAACGAATCAATAGCTTGAAGGTGACAGTCACATTTCTGAGCGAGATACCACAGCAAGCTCTTCTCCCTCACTGCCTCACCTCTCTGCCTCACCACTCTGCCTCACCACTCTGCCTCACCTCTCTGCCTCACCTCTCTGCCTCACCTCTCTGCCTCACCACTCTGCCTCACCACTCTGCCTCACCTCTCTGCCTCACCACTCTGCCTCACCTCTCTGCCTCACCTCTCTGCCTCACCACTCTGCCTCACCTCACTGCCTCACCTCTCTGCCTCACCTCACTGCCTCACCTCTCTGCCTCACCACTCTGCCTCACCTCACTGCCTCACCTCTCTGCCTCACCTCTCTGCCTCACCTCTCTGCCTCACCACTCTGCCTCACCACTCTGCCTCACCTTTCTGCCTCACCTCACTGCCTCACCTCTCTGCCTCACCTCTCTGGCAGTCTCTCAGGCCAACAGGGAACATTCTCAAAACATTGGCTAATGTTCTCTCAAAGTTCTCAAAAATGTTCTTACAGTAACGTTAGCAGAATGCTTTTTTATATATTATACATCAAAAATATTATTTTTAAGTTAAAAATAACATTTCAAAAATGTTACAGAATTAAAAAAGTTTGAATATAAACATTCTTATAACCAACAATAACGTTAATACAACATGTAAAACTAGACCATTAATGGAAATGTTTTTACAACCTAAAAGTGCTAGCTGGGGAGCAAACCCTGCTGTCAGCTAGCGCTGTGCTCAGAGCACCGGACTGCTCGGGAATGAGGCGGTCACATGAAAGGCAGATAATTGCCATTGTCTGGACGTAAAAGTGTAAGATGAAAAGCAAAGCTTTCTCCATATTGTTTCACAATTAGCCCCCCCCGTTCAGTGAATGATTTGCATAGTGGCCACTTGACAAATAAAGGCAGTTCTGGAAGTGACAGTATATAAATGACTTGTTTTGCAGACAGCAGATGGTGGCTAACACAGGGAGCGAGAGAGATAGGGGGAATGAGAGCGAGGGATAGAGAGGGAGAGAGAGAGAGAGAGAGAGAGATATGGGATATACACAGCACGAAAACACAGCATACCAGCTGCTACTGTCGAACTGGAATCATATCCACAACCACAATTAAGTCATTTTCAAAAACTTCAACCAGTTAATAAAGAGCAGAATCAACACTGACTGATTAACATCATGACGGCTTGATACATTTCATTTTTAAATAAATAATACCAATCTTATTATAAATCATTTCATATTTTTAAATTTCAACATCATTTTTGCAATACAGGAAACTCTGCAACACTGACTCAGCCAATGGCATGCGTTTGGGGCGGAGCTATTCATCAGACAATGGAAGGCGGGAGAAGAGTTCAGGAAGTCTTTCTGAAAACAGTCAATTATTATTAATGTGAGCATCACTTTTTCACCACACTGTTCGTACTATGAATGTAAATGATACACTGTATCTTTAAATACACTCGACCTAATTACTGGTGTTGGTACAGTGTCACAGTTTTCACTGACGTGGGACTGAATGAGTGTGTTAGCTGTTTGAGTTTATCTACCCCACATTTGCATGGAGGATCTGAATGGCACATACTGTACAGATGGTCTGTCAGATTTAATCAACAGAATCTCTGTTCATTCATGCGAGAGTTATAGCTCTCCAACAATCATTCTTTTCCTGTTTGATGTTTCGTGTTTATGAACATTACTAAAGACGCCATTGTTTTGAAAACCTGTAGCGTCAACAGACACAGGAATCGCTAACTGTTCGTTAACTTTTCTCCGAGTTAGCTTGTTAATATCACACAACAGTCCACCTGGTCTAGTCCAGTAACAAAGTCCAATAACAAAAAAATGATAACACAAATATAAAACAAAAATAATTTTAGAAATTATGTAATTTATAAATTCATTTATAAAATAATAATAAATTGTGGCCACAGATTTCAAAAGCTGCACATGCTTTAGCATCGACGCTGTTGTTACGGAGAGGTTACCAGGACGACCTACCTCGCGCAGCGGGGGATCACTGGCGAGGCTGTCGAGGTTGACGGAGCCCTCATAGGTCAGGTGGTGAAAGACGTTGAGGGCTCGCGCTGCCTCAGGCCCGCGTTGCTTGTAGCCAAAAATAAGGTCAATCCACTGGTGCAGCTGACACGACACAAACTCGCTTTCCAGGGCCTGTCAAAGAGAACAGGGCATTTAGAGGTGAAAGGTACACATACACAACATGAACGCAAACATGTGCACAAACACACATGAAGTCACAGACGCACAAACGTAAAAATATACAACGCTTCCTGTTTCAGAAGACTAGAGCAGCCAAAGACCAACACAAGACAGTTAGAAACATAAATAAATCAATTTAAACCTCTCACACTTTTAACAGTTGTCTCCTTGTAGCAGTAAAGCACTTTTATAAGAATACAACACAAAATTCCTTCATGTTTTTGACTCTAAGCTCAGCTAACCAAAACGTATATTAAACAATTAGAGCCAACGTACATTTATCCATACAGTTTTAAAATATACAAGGCCTAAATGAAGAAAAACAGTGAAAGAAAAAAGGTGAATTAAACTGCAAGTTAAACTGCAAATTATCTGTAAATAATTGCTTGTTTCAATGAAGGGGATCCAGTTAATGCTTAATGATGCGAAGAACTGCTTCATTATAAAGAAAAGGCAGAATAAAGAGCAAAAAACAGCCCACATATAAAGACCAGCTTCCTGTCTCATCCACAAACACACACTCACAGCCCTGCTGCTGGAATTTACACTCTCTCTCTCACATCAGGAATAACAGCTATTACCAACAGGGCGAGCGGTGCTGTGCAGGGGCCGAGCCCCCCGGGCATGTCACTACAATCCAAAGTGACACATGCAAAGATGAGAGCACTAAGTGAAAGAACGACAGAAAGAAATGGAGGGAGGAGAGAGAGAGAGAGAGAGCACAAATACGAAGAGGAGAAAAGGGAATTAAATAGGAAATGAGAACAACACAGAAACAGATACAAAGAAACAGAGCGAACAGGGAATGCTCTCAGAACGTTGGTCAATGTTCTCTAAAAGTTGTCTAAAAAAGTCATTACAACCTCAATTTGTTAGCTGAGAAGGTTCTCTGACTAGCCAAAAATGCTATTAAAGAGCAATATTCTTTCCAAAAAATGACATGAATGAAACGATAACATACTAATATTTTTAAAAAGTGGATGTTTGTAGCCATAATTATTTTTGCACGACCAGTGTTTGAATTAAAGAAATATCCACAAAAAAGGTAAAAAATCTCTGGTTATTTACACGTTCTGATGTTCTTCCTTAGAACACAAAAGATGATATTATACAGAAAGTTCTGCAAATGTCAGATATTAAAAGATACAGGCGTGTCACATGACAGAAGTCAGTCAGTCAGTCACATGGGTTCAGAATGACTGAGAGATTTCAAATCATGTAAAGCGCATATGATTACCCAACAGATTCAAGAATTTAAGATGTTTCCAGATCCTGAAGACCTTTCTGTCCTAATCTTGCTTTAAGAGACGGGCAGATGTACGACTGCTGATATGATCTCTGGATATCTGGATGTTTGTGTTTGTTGGAATGGCTGAATGTGTTAAACCAGAAAAAACGAGCGAGACCACGGGAAAGGTCACCTCCACAAGACACACACACACACACACACACACACTCTACAGCGCTGTCAGTGAAACTGAAAAGGTCATATGTGTTTCCTGCAGTACACACACACACACACACATAAGGTTTGTGGGTACTCTCCATCAACGTTATGGCTCTTATACTGTACAAACTGTATATTCTATCCCCCTACACTAACCTCACCCCCTACATCTAACCCTCACAGAAATACACAACCGCATACAATCTCACATTCATGTTCACACCTTGAAGCAAACACAATTCCCACACCTTCCTGCGGCTCACCATGATTTTATGGGTACAGGGGCAACACAGAGCCATTATAAGAAGCAGTGCACAGTTTCTATCCCAAACTGGTCTACAGGGACTGATGGACACACACACACACACACACACACACACATCTGTCTGCAGAGGGCCAAATCATGACTGATGGAGACAACATTAGAGTAACATTATCAGGGACAGTAGCTGAGCTGGTCCTCGGTGACATCAAGGTCAGAGGTCGATGACATTAGTATTGAGCACCGCACTGTATTACAACCATCACCATGGAAAAGCAGCACACAGAGGGATTCAAATGAACGAATGAGTGTGATTTCAGTGGAACAGGTGAGCATCACAAGAGTATTAAACACTGGACACTGAAGAAACTGAGATTGCTCAATTTTTCGAACACTGTATCAGTTACACTATTATAGTTTACTTACAATAAAACTATTAAAACGTTTATTGAAATCAAATAAAATTGAAATCATCATAAAATCATGGTGTGTGTTAAACAGAGCAGAACATATGAAACTCTTATTTGTAGCTGTACACATGATCAAATTATAAAAACAGTTACTGATTGAACAGGGTTAAAGCTGCGGTAGTGAGCTGATTTACCATCCTGTTAATCCTGACAAAGTCTTCTGGTTTCTTTGCCCAGGCTGGAAGTTCTACATCACAAACAGGAACCCCATCATCTCTGTCACCCATACAGTAGCCATTACTGTTCACAAACATCTCGGGCAGGTAGTAGAACTCAGGGATCAGCTCCTGAGATCAGCAGAGACGGAAAGAGAAAGAGCCAGATACAGAAAGAGACAAAACAAAAGAAGTTTAAATCCATCCAGATTATACTCAATTATCCTTAATGTATTTATTGTAGTTGAAACAGGAGAGTATTAATGCAGATGCAAAAACACAAATGCTTTGTTTTGTAGTCCAATGAATCCAAACGTTGGCCATGTTTCAGAAGAACTTGGAAAGCGACCCCAGGAGACTAGAGAGGAACCATCAGAGAATGTTTAAAACACTTTTCCCAGAGTGGGGGAATGTGGCGAACGCACGAAGATGGGGGAGGGTAAAATTTAAAATAAACACGATGAGATGACAGGAAACTTGCGGTTATGTCAGTTTGGAGTGAGCTGAAGGACAGATCTGCTGTATTTGTTGAGGCGCACGAGGCAGGTTTGGTTTAATTGTGCCTCCAGTTAGCAGACATGAAGAACATGGAAAGTTAACCCAAACATCACGTTAAAAAAACAAATAAAAGCTTTAAACTTTCACTGGAGGTTACTGCAAAACGTTTTTGATAGCTTTGAGAGAACTTTTACAGAACATTCGCCAATGTTCTGAGAACATTTCCTGTGAGCTGGGACTCTGCCACATATCACTGCAAATTACCCATAATTCCCTGTGAATGCCTCTGTACACTGAGGCGTGTGCACATGAGGAATGTAACCTCGTCTCTGTTTAGTGTCACTCAAAAACGCTTGCGTCTGAAGAACTTTTAAAATCCTTTAAAATCATTTAAGAACTTTTCTGCACCTGAGAGGAGGACTGACTCCCCCACAATAACAAAGAGAAAATTAGTTTTAATGTTCTCTTCTTATGAGATAAAAAAGACATTTAACTACATTGCCCCAGTGTTTATAGGACAGTTTCTCAAACCACCAAAAAATTCTACTAACGTTACTGCAAGAACGTTTTTGATAACTTTGAGAGAGAGAGAATGTTTCCGGTTAGCTGGGCTGACATAATGTTAGCTAGCCAACATAAAGACAACATTTAACGATGCAGTCAGCATGTGGCAGAGGTGAGTTTACACTCAATCTCGAAAGCAGCAATCAGAAGACCTTCTGTCCTCTCACAGCAGTCTCACAGAAATCTCACAGAAATCTCACAGCAGTCTCGCTTTATAAACTTTGCAGGCAGTAATTCAGTGGTGAGTAGTTTGGGCCGCTGGCGTCGTGATGCACGTCTTGGACCCGCTTCACTCGCGGAAACTCACGTCAATAATTCCATCGCAGCCTCATAATAGACTGACAAGTCAAGCACACTCAACTCTCCTGCTTTACACCATTCACCTAATGACACCCTCCTGAGGAGCTGTCAGCAGCCACCACTGCACCTCCCACTGCACCTCCTGCTCGCTCCTTCACCAACACATTACTGAGAAACTGTCTGTGAAACAGGCCTCATTGTTCAGTATTATCAGCTCTATTTCCATTACCAAACAGTTTGTTGAAATAAAAATGTGAATACATTTGCTAACACAAATCCAGATCTTTTCAAAATCATGCTGCTTATACATAATAGAAACTCCTGCTGCAACAACCAGCTACTGGAAAATACTGATTTCTTTTGTCTGAACAGATTGGCGACCGTGTGCGTTTTTTAACGTGATTCGAGCCGACACAAAAGTGTTTAACAGAGGCCCATGTTTGCTAACATACTCAATGTTCCTCTGTACACTCGTTCACTTGCTTGCTGTGTAAATCTCCTGCACCTCGTGTTGCTGGATGTTTTTCTCCAGCCTGGAGTAGTAAAAAGCTCTGCCTTTACATAGAAGACTGCATTTTAAATAGCTTTTGTCATTAATGCTTTACTAATGGCCCGGGGTGAAGCTAGCCCGTCATGGAGTGTGCAGGAGAAGTTTGACACTTTTGGGTCAGTGAGAGCGCATGGCTCAAATGAACAGAGTCAACAGGGAGCAACAATTATAGTGATGAAGTGGCGCTGGAATATATGCATGATTTATGTTCAATGTTTACGAAGAAAAATTATAATTTCACAACACCCACGAGAATAAACGTAAACAAAAACATTTCCATTGTTGACAGAAGCTACAAGCACCAAATTCTAGTGTGAATCAAAGCAAAATAATCTGGACTGAAAATCAATTTTGAATGTTCTAGGAACGTTTTCTAGACGTTTCGTTATATTCTATAACATTTTTAAAATCCACTAAACTACCAGAATAATGTTTTTGACATATTTGCTATAGAACTATAAAAGTTCTACTAACGTTACTGCAAAAACATTTTCGATAACTTCGAGGGAACTTTTAGCCAACGTTCCCTGTTAGCTGGACAACGACTAGGCAGCAAGTCTGTTAATATTTATGCATTTGACAGACACTTTTATCCAAAGTGACTTACAATGCATGTACATTGATTCTGAGTATGTGCAATCCCTGGGATCGAACCCATGACCTTGGCGTCATTAACACCATGCTCTAACCACTGAGCTACAGGAAAGCTAAGATGTTAAGATGTGACAACGTGCTAAAAAATGCAACAATTGCGCATGCGTATCTGCAGTTACCTTCACATCCGCGGTGTGACGCTGACAGTGCCTCCACGAGCGGGCCACACTGGAGAAAGTGCGGTTGGGGTGATCAAACCTGTTGCCGTTGGCATTAAGGAAAAACGTGGTGAAGGGCTCCTGCAGTTGAGCAGACACAAAACAACACTGTCACATTCAGTACGTAACTGTTATTGACCCAAATAAGCTCGGAAACATCGTTCCTAACGTGCGAGAACCGTCGTGGAGATCACTCGCGACTCCATTCACAGGTTGTTTTTGTGTCGACTGCTAATTAGTCGCTCCCTGCGACAAATACGCATTTTCGCTAAGCGCTAACGCTAATCAGCCCTCGAAACATCAGTGGAAGAATGTGACTAAATTCATCTAGATTTATTTCTGTGGTAATTGGATTCAGTTTCTTGATGAGGTGCTCGCCGTCGCTGTGGGAGCGAAACATCCAGTTTGCACAAACGTCTCAATGTAGAGACGCGTCTGTCAGATTATGAGGAGTTTGTGGAGGTTTTTTTTGGCCCGCTCATTTTCTGTAGCAGCGCCCGGGGATGAAGTTAATTATATGGCCTGTTGGCTGAGGAGCTCAGCTCTGGATCTAATTGGCAGATTCAGGGTCATCAGTCTGGGTTGCCAGTGTGACTTGACGATGCTGGAGACGGCAGGGAAAAGATGATGGTGTCAGCTGCCTCAGTCAGGTCTGGTGTGAGAGCTGCCATCATCATCATCATCAACACAACAGGCCACCAGGAAACAGCCAATTATTACATTTTCATTATGTGCTTTAATTTGTTCCTCCCAAAGATGGATGGATAAAAATATGCTGTATACTATACAACAGTCTTCCAAAGCATTTTCCTCACCTTCATGTTACTTTAAACCTGTAAAACTCTTTCCATCGGAACACAAACAATTCTTTAATACATGAATGAGTGTGATTGAAAAATATGCATGTACACCAAGCAAAAATTGCTTTAAAAGCAAACATTTTACAACAGTATGCTGATCTCAGAATCTGTGTTTGCAAAAATATTCTGTACGGCTGATCTGAGTTCTGGCAAAAAAATAAAGCAACTGCACGATGTAACAAACACAAAACCACAGCAGAGCGATGAGACCTGCTGGTATGATGTAACAAATGTGAAAAAACATCCACTCAACATCTTCATTTCTTACACTGATCGGGCAATTTTTTGTACCTTCTCTGATCTGGCACATTCCACTACAGCGGATCACGCACCACTGCTCTCAGATCAGTGCTTACAAGACACCCAGGATTTCTGAGAACGTTAGCAGGAGACAATGACGGACGTTTCCCAGCGCTCCGCGCGCTGTCTGAGACGCATGAAGTTGTCACGTGTCCAGACTGTAAATCATTACACACAGATTTCTGACTTCTGTTTACCAGCCTGTGAAAGCCACTCACTGGCCTTCTGTAGTGGAACATGATGCTCGTGAATTGAGATGTTGAGGCTCCCGTCTTCAGTGAACGTGGATGTGATAATGCGTTCTGACTGACAAAGATCTGATCCACTATCTGAGCGCGAGAAACCGCCGTGTGCGGATGCGGTTTATTAAAACACACGGTTCTTTGACAGAAGTAACGTCAAGATTTGTGCTTTAACAAATGGAATCGAATGAACCATTTTAAATAGATTTTGCGTCACAGGACTGAAATATGTTCTGACACACTGTAAGTTTTTCTTTGCAAATGTAATAAAAGGGACATTCGCATAATCACAAAAAAGACATCTGCGTTACAATCGCTAAATAAGTTTAAAGGTGTGCGAGAGTTTCTCATATGAAAACTGACCGGCGCATTAAAACGTAACATTTTATAGAAGGCAATAATACGACACAGCTGCTGAATTAACAGCTTACCAGATGCTGAGGTCATCATAGTCCGTACAATCATCCAATCAAAAAACACTTACGATTCTGACAAGCCAATGGAGGGTTGAGAGGGCGGTGGAGTAGTGTGTGGTATAGTGGCAGGGCAGGGTCTCCTCATGCCACGACTCATAGCGTTCCGCGTAGAACACAGCGCGCTTTGGATTCAGTGCTCCGATTGGCTGAGAAAACACAAGGGGGAATAAACAGGAAGTTTGAATATTTGTGCATGATCTGCTATTTTGACGCACATTTGAGTCAACGAGACATTTAGTTTCTAAGTATGTCAAGTATAAAACTAAAATATGATAGAGAACAAGACATTTTTATTTTCCAAAATCGTTCGGTTTAAAATACACAACGACTACGTAAGAAACTGAAACTGTTTCATACAAATAGTTACGCTGATAAAAGCATGTTTTTATGGCGTGCACTTTCTGTACACGAGCAATGACCAGCTGCCACATAAAGAAGACATACAGAGTACATTAGCGGAGAGCTTTGCATGCATGAGTGTGTGTGTGTGTGTGTGTGTGTGTGTGTGTCTTTATGAATGTTTGATGGTGGAGGCTAAGCAGAACCCCTTAAAAAGCACTGAGGAGAAGTAAGTGTATTTTTCTTGATGTTTGTCTGTCACATGATATTACATTCTCTGTATATGTTCACTTACAGGGGACTTCTCTGATCTCTGTGGATATATATATATATATATATATATATATATATATAGGCTATAAAGATATAGTCATTTGTTTATTGTAAAAATGCAGAAAGTTTTCTGTTGAGGTTAGATTATGGTGTTTATAACTAGCTGTGTATATAAATAACAGAACGCTGTTAAGTCAACAGAAGTCCTCATTTAGGTAGATATATAAATGTGTGTGCGTGTGTGTAAGGCAATGTAAATGACCTCATCTATAAGACAGCAAGTAATCCGGCCTGCTTTAACCCTGTCTGACCCTGTTTACACCCTGAACCTCCACATCGCTCTGTCGTGACCAACTTCTGCTGTTAAACCGCTCCACAAAATCCTCCAGAATAAACAGCCACACTGGCATCCAGTGGAAGGCCTGGAATTCTCTCTCTCTTCCACACGCGGATGAGGATAAACCTGCCGTCATACAACATCAACACTGCTGCTCTCTGCGGCTGAAATTCTGTGATGTCTTGAAGTCAAATACAGATACAACGAGCCTCCATTACGTTTCAATCAGCAGTTTTAACTGGTGACGTAAGGAGTCAATATTAATAAACTGCGTGTTATTGATAAACAGGACGGGTCACACTACAGGAAGATCAATACTTCCCTGTGGATCCCACAGAGTCGCGCGTGAGCGTGGGAGAGGGAGAGGATCGGACGGGTTTGGGTTGTTTTGAGCAGTGTGGGAAATCTGTTGAAACTCAAAACATGATCTAAACTAAAGAGAAACGTCAAATATCTTGAGGAACTACGACACGTCTGGCATTTCTGAGGAAAACACTACATCACAATTTGTGATTTTCTTCTGTAATTTCTTCCTTCTCATTCCCGCACTTCAACTTCCCTGTTTTCATTCCTCTTTCTTTGTAATGACCGTCCACACTGCTGTTAGCACGGTTAGGTCGAATGAAAGAGAGGTTTGTGGAGATCTGCTGAGATTTATGAGGTGATAATGACCTGCCATGTGATGTCCACGGCTAACTGTGATTGGACAAGCAGCCACAGGAAGTCTAGCACACTGTAAAAACCACCTCAGTGCGACCGGTCGAGCTCTGGCTGCAAGATGAGCCCGTCTCATGGCAGCAAAAGACCCACTTAAGCAGAAAATACTGCGCTCGGCATGACATGCAGCATTTGCTCAGTTTAACATGGCAGCTGCGGAACAGAGAGGCAACACAAATGTTTTCCAGTGCTAGTCAAACAGCTGCAATACTGTCCAGCCAGCGAACAATCTTAGCTTGTAAGAACATTTCCCTAACGTTTCCATTAAGAAACAAAAACATGTTAGTTTAAATGTTCTAGGAATGTTTCAAACGTCTAGTTTTTTAAGATGCTGTGTTAACATTATTGCTTAGTCATAAGAACATTATTCAAACATTCTTTTAATTCTTTAACATTTTTAAAGAAACGTTCCAATAACTACTTAAGAATAACATACTGTGAAGAAAGCGCTTCAAATATTGCTACAAGAATGTTTTTTTGATATTCTGAGAATGTTCCCTCATAGATTGGCACCTTTGTTTTTCAGTTGTCAAAACTTTTTTCGCACATATTAGAAAGCGTTCGTATATTTTGTAAACTTCTGTTAAAGTCACCGTTCTATATATAATCAAAGATGGATTAAACCTGTCTATGCTAATTCACTGTTTCCCACTCAGAGTTCAATGACATGGCCAGTGCACTTAATAGGGCGAACAAAGAACCGTGTAATTGTCTTACCCGAGACTCTGCTGGGAATCAGTTTTAAATAAAAAACAGGAGTTTGTGTAAATATAAACCAAACATATTTACAGGAAAATATGTTTATAAAAATGCTATAAATTCTTAAAATAATCTCAGTGGATGTGTGTCTCATATCGTCTTTATGAATGTAACCGTTCTCGTCTGCCTAAATTAAAAATGTACCGCAGGACATATTAAGAGACTGTGGTTACAGTGTACATGGGTTCTCATTACAGGAGCTGCGCTGGTACGGGCGGCTTCAAAAACTGTCAAAATGTCTTCTGCTATGAAACGACAAAAAGTGCTTCTGACAGTCCTGCCTTGTGAAGCTAATGAGATATAATGACAACAAACCACAAAACAACATTCAAATCCGGTATCTCACCCACACTGTTTATCTCATTGTGCTGCATACAAACCACAACCTCCAGAACAATCACGATTCCACAGGCAACTTTCTCACGTTCAAAAGATAAGCTATGAGTTTCTGAGTCATTTATCGATGGTGAAGCCCGTCATGCGACGCTATCTGCACGATCTCCACTGAACTCTCACGTTCTGCATGCCGGGAACGTGCTGTCAGATGGAGTTGCACTTGTTTTCGCTGTCGTCGTCAGCGGTCGAGAGCGCGACCTGCAGCTTCAGACTAATGCTAACAAACTCCAGTGAATCAAAATAAAGCTGATGCGTCTGCAAAACTAGCGAATCAGAGTGAGTCCGGATGGTGGAGTCCAAAAGTCGTTAAATAAATGCGAAGGGTTCTTTAGCAGCAGGGCCTGGTCTGCATTACCCATAATGCATTTCTCTCCGTTGTTTTTGTAATATATTGTAATACAGTATGTAAAGTGACCTTAAGCTACAAAACAGTGCTATATAAAAAACTTTTTTGTTTATGGTGAGCTGGTATTTCCAGGATAGCCGCGAAAAGAGGAACGGCGTTAAAAATGACTTCACAAATCACTTTGATCGCTTCGTTTTAATTAATTGCGCAAACTAAAAACGGCAAATTATAAACAACTTCTAAGCAAAATAAATAATACACTTATGAGAAATTGTTGACTGATGATTTGCAATCGGCGAGATAATTGCATAACCGTAAACCCAGTCACCTCGAATTACGCTCGCACGAACAATCAGACATTCATAACGTGAGATTTGCGCAACTCAGGTAATTATGTTTGCTGTCGTTCTCAGTAACGCTCCTCAGAAAGATCTGTTGGAGACGCTTCATCTAATTTCCTGTCAAAGCTGCACAAAAGAAGTCGAATAACGTGTGATTGCGGCAGTGAGTTGCCGCGGACGCGCTCGCGTATGATGGCTTCGCATTAGCACGCGCCAATTAATAGCTGCGAGCGAGACGGCTTCCCTTTTCTATCAGCCACCTGTCAGTCAAAAAGGAAATAATCATTAGATTCTAATAAATCTGTCGGCCATGTCAATGTAGCTGCCATGCAAAAATGTGCTAGTTTTAGCCTGAGGCACTCAGAGACCTGTTTTCAGTTATTTGCCGTACAGTTGAATGCACAATAACTTCAGGTGTGTATTGTAGGTGGGGCTGAGTGGGGAATTATTGTACATATCAAACCGGATATTTCAGCAGTCCTGCACAATGCTGCCCATCACCGCCACGCTGGAGGGCATTCGCGCGATTTGATTGGCAGCTGCTTCCTGCTGGGCACGTCATGTGACAGACGGCAGGGAACGGCTTGCATGTCTGGGGCTCTGGGAGACGCGCAGGTGAGAATTTGACAGAGGGTGTGTTCGGAAGAACCGCCAGCCCGACTTGTACTTTTTCCCAGACGCGTTTTTGCGATACAAGATGGCAATGTTTGCTTTAGGTTGTGTCGAGAACCTACACAGTCGCTTGATGTTCATGTACGTTAGTATGGATGCAAACCTTTGGGTTACATATTCGGAAAAAGAGACATAACTGAACAATTCATATGCACTGCTAGGCAAAAACAGCCATTCACTTCATTAACAACACACACACAATACACGCATATGCCCTCAAGGCTGCCCACCCCTTCATACATTATAGAACAAAGGCCGAGGTCTTCACAGCAAGGCACCAGGGGGGAAGGTTAAAGCCCCTGTTTTTGTATCATCACTGGTAAATCTTCAGAGGTCAGAGCTCCAGGCTGGCCAAGGACGCCGCGGGCCTGTGAACTCCTTCTAATGAAGGCAGCACAAGCTGGTAAACAGCACAGACTGGATGTCACAAGCATATATTACAATACATCACTGTCTGAGCCAGGCCGGGGGGCTTCTTCTGCCCACCTGGTCCCATACTGACAGCGCTGTTAAAAAAAGAGATCTCACAGAGATAGCGCTGGTGCTGAATGCAGGCGGGTGAGAGGCAACAATTATAGCTCTCACACAGAGAGAGATCCGGCTAACAGCTAATAAGTCCTGCTGACAAATGTACTAAACAAAACTGGGTACGTTTATAGAGGGTGAGAGAGGGAGAGAGAGAGAGAGAGAGAGAGAGAGAGAGAATTGTTTTTTTGGTCAGTGAGCTTATGAGATATTAACACAATCAAATAAGAGGATGACAAAAATATATATGTGTGTGTGTGGAACTGGTATTTACTATGTTTTGGGGACCAAATGTCACACAAATACCAGTAAACTTTGATCTTGTGGGAACATTTTTGAGGTCCCCATGAGAAAACAGACTCATAAATCACACAGAATGATCTTTATTGAAAATGTAAAACAGCCGCACGTTTTCTGTGATGGTTGGGTTTAGGAGTAAGATGGAATATACAGTTTGTACAGTATAAAAATTATTATGTTTATGGAAGTGTGTGTGTGTATGTTGCACCTTTGAAAGATCCCTGAAGTTGGCAGGAAGTGTAAGATCCAGCTCCTCAGATTCATAGTTTGCGAGGACCCATGGGAAAACAGGATACTGGTTCAGGTCATTGTATGTCCGTCCTAAAAAAATGACAGAATTGAAAAAGAGGAATTAAACCAACATGAACTTTGGCTGTCGACCCAGAATTCTTTCTGTTGAGGTGGTCCAGAATATTCTAGCAGGACTCCATCAGCATCTTTGTGCATCATCAGTTCATATGATAATACCAATAAAAGGGAGGAGAAACAGTTGCATGCAATGCATGTATGTTAACAGTGATGAAAATACGTTTTCTTCCATAAATCAGCAGCTCGTACAGTAATGCGGTTTTCAAACAGATGAGCTGACAGATGTTGCTGTGGTTGGATTATAACAACATGTGAAATTTGCTGGTTTTGTTTTCTTGGTTAAAGTAACCTAAAAGTCAAACTAGTCGGCACAAAGTTCAATTACTGTGACATGGTCAGGCCTTTCTTCTGATTGGCTGGACAGTTGTGGTATCCATGGAGACCCATATGAAGTATCTATGACGACGCACGTATGCAGCAATGCAGGAATTGCCAGATGTGGCTTTGTTTTTTTGCTTGTAACATTTCTGTCTCTCTTCCTCTTATCTCTCTCTCTCTCTCTCTCTCTCTTTGGTTGTGAGAATATGAATATCAGATGCTAGAACCTGTCGCGGCAGAACCGAGCAGAAGAACTATGAAACGTCTCGCCTCGGAAGAGACGCGGTACCATGAGATGATGTAACGTTTCCTGTGGAATTGTGGGAGATTAGGGAGGGCAGGATTCTCTGAGATTACACCTGACCTTTAACCTTTGTAAAAATCACCCAGGGTTACACTAACCCACACGGATGTCTCAGAAATGACCTCAGGCTGATTGTGAATAACACGAGACCATCTGGAGGGAGTTCTGGAGAGGATCTGGGATCTGGTTCTGGCTCTTGCAGGCCTGTCGTGATGGCTGGAGATGTTAGCATGTGTGAAGAGTCTGTAGGCTAGTTATAAGACTCCTGACATCATAAACCTTTCTTTTGACAACAATCAGAAACCCTAAGTTGTTAGTGCAACATTTGAAAAACATTACAAAATTAAAGAAATGTTTGAATAATGTTCTTAGAACCAAGGGTTTGGTTGGTCTTAGAACCATCTAAAAAACTGGATGTTTTGAACTCTCTTAGAACATGTTATTTGAAAATAATATTTTGAACATTTTGTTACTAATGGAAACATTAAGGAAACGTTCTTTCAACCTAAAATTGTTAGTTGACGTGACACATTGAGCCATGGGGCTCATGCGGGTGATGACGTTCGATTCGGGCTTGTGACCTTTCATTACAATTTCATCTGTTCCAATAAAAGGTAGCAAAATATTACAATATTATACACTTTTAATGTATTTGGCATAATATTACAACAAAGAATATTAATTTTAATATAATACATATATAACATTTTAATATAATAAAATATAATTATTATTTACAATAACAAAGTATAATAAATTCAGGCCGTACAGTCCATTAGCATTCAGACACATACACCGACCAAATCCATCCCAAACTCTGATCGTAACACTCTCCAGATAAACCGGGTCTAATATCAGGTAGACTTGATTAACCAGGTTAACGCCACATAGTGAAGCGAGGCCGAGAGAAAGAGAAAGGTTGAGCTGACAGGACCAAGACCTGAGTGGAAGACGTTAATATCACTGCAATAGTGTTTAATTAGGAGAGGACGGGTTTGCATTAACACCTCTCTCTGCTGTCTGTGAGCCCGGCTTTCACTGACACCTCTGTCAGCCCGGGTCATTACCGCTGCTGCCTTTAATGAATTTTCCCCCGGTCCAGCTCAGCCTTACATCTAATTAGCTGACAATAATGTTTCGAAGTCACGCCGGAGCTAAATATAAATATGCATGAATATGCGGCGCGAGCGGAGATGACACATTTTAGTGTCACGGCGAGGCGTGTGTGTGTGTGTGTGTGAGTTCTCACTAGTTCAGATCAGAAACTTTGCAACAGAATAATTTAACTCTGCAGACACACACACTCCACTCGGCTAATTATCCCGAGGAGTCTGACGTTCTTTGTGTGACAACGGAGTGTTTGCGCACGGAGGGGAAACGCAGCTCTTCAATAAATAATGAGGAACATACAGTAATGTTTGTGTCAGAGATTTTCGGCAAAGATACAAATGAAAAGAAATGACCAAAACTGCAAGCAATTTTGTGGAGCAAGCAAACCAAACATACATGCTGTTCCTGTTGATTTTGTGTTTTTAAGCCCATTTATGTTGAAAACACTTCATATATCAATAGACAAACTTCATTATCCTCATTAAAAAGCCAAAATCAAGAGTGTTCCCAGCTAACACTTTGTGTTGTAATTGCCATTCCAGCGTTTCCATTACTAATTTTTTTTTTCCATTTTAAATGACTACAATGAGTATATATAATATTATAATTGATATATAATGTTAAAAAAGTTCTACAAACGTTACTGCAAGAACGTTTTTGATAACATTGAGAGAACCTTTAGAGAACATTAGCCAACGTTAAGAAAGTTCCCCATTTGCTGGGTTAAACTTGAACATTTGAACACTGGCAGAAAGATAATTATCAGACGTCAGTTACAGACAGCTGCTAAAGGTGTGTCTGATATCTCAATGTTAACTGTTGGCACATAACATAACTGCATCCATCAGGACAATTCTCACATCCTGCTTTCATGTCACATGTTTTATTTCTGTTACTATTGAGAAATGAAGTACAGCTGACCTGCGACGGTGTTGAGAAACATGAGGTACTCAAAGTTGGAGATCTCTCGCCTCTGCCAGCGCTGCGTCATGTTGGAGGATTTAAAGAGCTGTCGAGGGGTGGCCAGCGAGATGCGCCTGCAGACAAACGCACAAACCTCCCCAATGAGCAGCAATCAGACCCAACTGCACATTTGCTTTTATTTACTACGATTATTGCGGACGGCAGATGGCTTATAACTCAAAGAATGACAACGTAACATTTCGCTTCCAAGCGAAGACAAAAGAGTACAAACAGATAGAACCGCACGCCAGCTCAGACACGCAAAGCTGCTGCGCTTTTTACTGCGCTGTGTCATGAACGCATCGTTTCCAGCCAGAGAGATCTTTTGCAGATGACTGTAATGCGCTTTTCTCTTGAAGTATGCGCAACACACATGCAACAAATCTGAGAACAACAGAGAATTCTGGTGCAACGCCTGAATGCGACGTTCTATGAGATCCATGTGCAATACATGCACTTTTTTTACGGTTTCAGTTTTTCTTTCATGCGTTTTTGGTTCAGTTCTGCACATCTTACCTGCACTTATATTTGAAGGAATTAAACCAAAGTAAACTTAGTTACATATTAGGCAATATTTTAGTGATATTACAATATATTAGTAAACTAAGGCACTATTGAGGCAGCGACAGCTTGTTCCTGTGGCTCAGTTGGTAGAGCATTGCGTTAGCAGCGCAAAGGTTGTGGGCTCGATTCCCAGGGAACACATGTACTGATATGTTGTATACCTTGCCACTTTTAAGCACCTGAGAAATGCATAAAAAGGAACTAATAAACAGGGTGAGGTGAAACTAAAAACATGGATAGCAGAGCGAAAAGTCTGAGAACTGTTGATGTGCATCTGAAGTGTGACTATAGGACAGACGATAGAGAGCTGGTAGGTTAGTATTGGTTTTGGGTGGGTTCATTCAGGGACAAACAATATAAACGTCGATGTCGTCACTTATATTACCTTCACCGCAAACTATTCCAAACAATTACACAACAAAGGAATAGATTTAGAATTGAGCGTTTTTGACATTTGATGTGTTCATCATACTAGACTTTTACAACGCAACAACAGACACTATAAACTGAGGGCAGGTGTTCCGAAAGCAACTAGAAACAGACTCGCCTGGCCTGCGGAAGACCGTAACTTGTGCCGACGCCCACGCGAGGAAGACTGTACACCACCTTCTTCACCGTGGGCTGATCAGGGAAGTTAAACATGACAGATGCTGGGAAAGGAAATGGCATCACATATTACACATTATCTCTTCTGTTAGAGATCATGTTAACAGTCATCAGGTTATCAAAAACCGTTTCGACATGTAAAACAACGAGTCGTTTTGAACATTCCAAAACATTTAAAATACATTTTTTAATGTTTTTGTTAGTTAATGGAAACATTAGGGAAACCCAAAATTGTTAGCTGGGTTAATTGCTAATCCTGTCCTGGAGTGGGTCTTTTATAAACCCGGGTTAAACCGGGTTAACCCGGGCCACAGTTTCTGAATTCATGAAAAACACAGAGGACAGTTTTACTTCTGTTGGCCATGAAGATCTCCAGCGCTGTGTTCTGAAGCAGGAAGCGGCGGGCAAACACAGCTCGAATTTCGCTGAACATCCATTTACCGTGAAGACCCTCAGTGTAAACCAGCACCTACACACAAAGAGAGAGAGAGATACACATTTACTGAACCCAACACATATGTGTCATATGTGTTATGACTGTTGCCATGGAAACACATTCCATAGCCACATTCCGGAGCCATTTTGACGAAACATCGGGAAACATTCCACACTGTAAAAAAAATCGCCGCTGCCTTAAATTTTTAGGTTTGATCAATTTGGCTATACAAGTCATTTCAATGTAATATTTGGCAACTATTTCTTATAAGTTACAGCAACTCAAGACCAGTCGACCAGACGTGCACAGACAAATTGAGTAGTTAAAAATTTAAGGCAGCAACATTTTTTTTTACAGTGCAGTCTTGTCACAAATGCTGGCCGCCATCCATCGCAGCCAGACGTCGACTAACGACAGGCCAGGCTTTGATGATCTCAAAATGGAGGTGTCTCTATAAGGCGCTTCCTTCCCGTTGATGATGCAAAGGCCCCGTTTCTCTCTCTTCTCTCCTCTGATTTTTTTGACGTGTCTTTCTCTCGTGGGCCGACGCTCTCACCGCAGTGTTGGAACACAGTCGCTGCGGGGGTCAGACAGGTGTAAATAATCAATACTAACACCAGGCTGGAGCAAGAGGGGGATCATTAGTGAGGTTCTCCGGTGAGACCCCTAGAGCCATCTGAGGCTGGATCAAGAACTTCAACCAGACAGGTGAGAATAAAGCCAGACTCACTTTCCCCACCTACCACTTTAACAGACCCATCACACACACACACACACATAAGCGCACACAGACACACACACATAAGCGCACACAGACACACACTTTTAGCACAAAAGGAGAATGTCTTGTGGCCCATAAATAAGGGCATGTTTTTAAGCTGAGCGCAGACCCAGCTTAAAATCTTAGGCTGTAAGAACGTTTCTCTAACATTTCTATTTAGTAACAAAAACATTACAATTTTATTTTTATTATTTTAATTATTGTTATGTTCAAAACGTCTTTGTTCAAACTTTTTTAATTCCCTATCATTTCTACAACGTTCCAATAACAAGTAAAAATAGCATCTTTTACATACAATTTATTAACATTAAAAAGTTCTACTGATGTTAATGCAAGAACGTTTTTGATAACTGTGAAAGAACATTTAGAGACCGTTAGCCAGCGTTCTGCTCCCCGTTAGCTGGGGAGGTAGAGAGAGAAGTTAAGGACATTGTGTACAGCATCTGTCTGCGAGAACCTGGCAGGTTTAACACCTACAGATAATTCTCTTTTAGAGCAACTGGAAGCCCCCACCAACCAGACCAGCCTCGCTTAATTTCTCCTCGGAATAGAGCTCACCGCTGATGTGGAAGGGCCTTCTGTCACCCAGAAGTCTCTGGGGCTCAATTAAAAATGGATTATATCAAAATGCCTACCATTCACCACAGGTACCCTCGCGCCATATAAACCACCAACAACCCTCCTTTCTAAAACAGACAGTCTCTCTTTAGGTGTGCCCCTGCCTGACACCTCCACAGACCTCAGCTGAAAGAGACAGGCTGTGTGAAAACAGGGCTTTAGGAGAGGGGCAGTTAAAGGAACCTGGGAGCCCGTGAGTTTGGCATTAGAGCGTCAGTGACAGCCTCGTGCTGAGAGAACAATAGAGACACACGCAGAGAACAATAGCAACTCACAGAATAAGGACAAAGAACAGAAAACTGAGGGATGAGGAACACTCATGTTTTTTGTGTGTAAATGGAGGGGGGAACCAAACAGACAACCCAGAATAATTACTGATGTATTTTAATGACTGTTAAAGGCATTTAAAAAGAGTTCATTAAACCAGACCAATAAACAAACGCTAGGGTAGTTGCCAGGGTGTTGCTATGGTGTTGTTAGTAAGTTCTAATTCTCACCAATGATTATTAAATATTGATTATTGATTATTTAGTTTTAGTGGTTTGTTCAAATCCCTAAACAACAAGAAATAGTAACAGTAAAAAGGAAGAACTTTAAGATAGACAAAAACAAAACAAACAACAGCAAAACATAAAACAATACAGTACGTCTTGTTGTGGTGGATCTATTCTCATTTATATGCATGTACACATGCCCTTGCCTGTCTCGTCATGTGACAAAGCACAGGGCAAAGGGTTACCCCACAACAAAAGATACGGCTGCAGAAAAAATGTCTGAAAATAGGTCAAATCTGAAAAAAATTTGTCATAACAACAGAGCTGGCAAATCAAACATCAACAAGCCAGTGGCCCTGTAGACACAGAGGACTCTGACAAAGTGCAGTCGTAACTCTCTCCCTTTTTTCTGTTTGTAAGGCAACAGAGAGAGAAAGACAGACAGAGAGAGAGAGAGAAACTGAAAGAAGAAGACTGAGGGAGGCTGAGAGAGAAAGAGGGAGAGGATGATGAGGAAGAGAGAGACTGAGAGAGAGAGAGAGAGAGAGAGAGACTGAAAGAAGGAGAGTGAGAGAAGGAGGCTGAGAGAGAAAGAGGGAGAGGATGATGAGGAAGAAAGAGAGAGAGAGAGAGAGAGAGAGAGAGAGGACAGAGGCCCAGCTGTAAAAAATGGGGTTTAATGAACCTGTCAGGCTGGGCTGTCCACTGCCTGTCAGTGGTGTCACAATGGTGACGAGTGTCAGGGACAAGCGGCCCCGGGGCCCCAGACAGGCCTGCCAGCTGGAGGCTTCTGCCCCAATCTAATCACACCAGTAGCAGCAACAGAGCAAGACACAGGGTCCAGGTTTTACCTCGCTGCTCACAGCCTGTCAACACACACGGGGACCGGACGGCTACTGCTCCACATCAAACGGGTTATGTTTGTTGTATTTGTGGTTGTTAAAGTCATACAAACAGATGCGTGACAACTCATCTGATGTACGCGGTATGAGTTTCTGACTAATACAAATATATTTGCATCAATAAGGCGTTAATTAGGCGGCCCTGAAATACTAAAAATAAAGAATACACAGATAAATTATTAGAGAATCCTGTTATTACGACACATCAGATTTGACGTATCTACTGCATCGATGTAATTTCAGAAGAATGCAACTGTTTTATTGCAAAATATGAATAATGCAAAAAATACAGCTTTCATAAACAAACAACGGGCCCCTGGGGGTTCTTCTCATTTTGCTGCCGTTAACAACCATTATCGAGAATGGCATCCAAGCCAAATCGTTTTCTCTGTGCTTATTCTTCAAAGAACGCCCCAAACTGCTTGAACCGAGTGAAGCTTTACGACAGGGGCGGATGCATCGAAAAGATCTGTCATTTTTAAACCGGACACAATTTTTCACACACCCCCTCGAGAGACGAGCGCAATCCCTCTCCATGTCAAATGTGTGTCGAGTCTGGCCGGGGATATAACAGCCAGCATGACTGATATGTTTATAAAGGCGGTCGTCTGTCGCACTGACAACCTGCCACTGCAGCACCTCTGCCCGGCTCTCCACACATATCTCTAATAGGCTTCCACTGCGGGGACTGAATGTGTGTGTGTGTGCGAGGAAAACGTGTCCAGAATGAGAGGGCGCTTAGGAAAGGTGTCCGCTCCCCAAGGCGAGTGAGAGAAGGTGTATTTGTGAGCTAAAGAGCTTCACCTCCGCACAAACGCCGAGCCTAAACGGACGTTTATTTGCGCACAGACCCATTTAAAGGAGAATTGTTATGCAGACATAAAAATTCCGTCATCATTTACTCACCCTTATATTGTTGTTTTAAATTCATGACGTTTGTTTCTGCAAAGGAACGCAAAAGAAAACAAAATAATGATAACCTATATGACTTAGAATTAAGTCTAGACCTAGACTAGACCTGAGACTGTTAAACAAGTGATTAGAAACGGTGAAGAATAACATATTGAAATCAATAGCTCTTTACTAACCTGTAGTTTCTTGAATTAGCAATGGTTCAACTACAGAAACCGCAGTTTAACTGTGATACTTGTAGTAAAACTACAGCAACAACACATGTAGCATTGTCTCTGTACAGAAACCATATTTTAACGCTGCTAATCAATCAGACAGTTTTGTAGCTACTGCTCTGTAGACTATACTTTTGTTGGCTTCCGAGGCAAAATTTTAAAATCACTGTTATTTGTTAAAAAATATAAAGGCATCTGCTAAATTAATGACTGCAAATGCAATGATGTTGTTGACATTAAAACTAACGTGCCACGTTTTGGAAACATGCGGTTAACAGAAATGTCATTTTTTAAGTGAACTACCCCTTTAAAAGCATTTGTATAAACCATTACCACTCAATGGCAGTCGCAGACACATTAAAACAGCTCCGATGTCCTCTTGTTGCCTGTTAAAGAGGTTTACTGCGTGTAGGGTGCAGTGTGTCTGGTCTGAGGGCCGGTGCGGTCTGAAGGCACACCTGCTGTGATACTGTAGCTGTAGAGAGGAAAGATCAGCACACTATCTGACAGTCTTTACCAAAGAGTCTGTTTCTGAACAGGTGGAGGTCTGGACTCTCAGCTTCAGGAGAAGTAGCAAAGCATGACAAGGTGTGACTACTGCAGTCTGCCCACTGTGTGTATGAATGTGTTTGTCCGTCTGTGTGCAGTGTGTGTGCAGGGTGTGTGTGTGCAGGGTGTGTGTGTGCAGTGTGTGTGTGTGCAGTGTGTGTGTGTGTGTGTGTGTGTGTGTGTGTGTGCAGAGTGTGTGTGTGTGTGCAGTGTGTGTGTGTGTGTGTGTGTGTGTGTGTGCAGGGTGTGTGCAGTGTGTGTGTGTGTGCAGTGTGTGTGTGGGTGGGTGTGTGTGCGCCCTAGCACGTAGCCTCAAAGGCTGCATTTTCCATCTGATCTCTCCTGCCCGTGACATCCGCTCTAAGGGGTGAAAATAAGCAAAATTTAAAATTCCTTCAGATTATCAGAAGCCTCTGATTGGACGCTCCTGACAGAATCCATTCCGTGACCCAGTAAATGGAAAAGGCTCCCAGAGCAGGTAACTGGGAAAAGAGGATGGGGTTTTTGCATAATCACTGTCACCACACATTTGGGGGGTATGCGAGTGTGTGACACGGTTTCAGTCGTGAAGCGAGACCGCGACGATAAACGGATGAATATGAGCTCCGCTCGCTGCCGAGATCACTGCCTCACATGTCCAATCCAGTTTGTCAATAATGGTTCTGCTGCGAGGTCGCAATTCAGGCACGCTGCTGCGCTGGTGTGCGTCGTGAAAACAGATCTGTCAATGCTGTCTCTCTGAAATCTTCTCGCAGTTGAGCTAGTTTGTTTCCGATGGAAGTTTAAGTGCGTAATGTCTGCACAACTTGTGACCTTTTATAGAACGTTAGCCAACGTTTTTGAGAACGTTCTCTGTTAGCTGGTCATGATGCTCAGATCTACTGATCAATGTTTTGAAAAAGCGCCACGATCAACCTACAAATGACTCTCGGTTATTTCTGCATATTAACTGCAACCGGGAATTTTAACATAAAAAATAAAAGCTTTATATATATTGATTTGCAGGCAAATTAAAAACCAAAATAGCCACGAAAGGACACAATGACGAGAAATCCGAATTTAAGAGTCCCAGTAGGCACACAGACACACACATTCAGCTAACACTAATCTAGATAAACAGCTGGAGAGGGCCTGTGTTAAGGGCTTTTTAAAAAGACAGAGTGTAATTTTCTATGGGGTCCATTTTAAGAGCCCACACTAATGGCCCTTCTTAAGAGACTCATCACAATTACGATGTCTGAATTCACACTGGACTGATGAAGAGTCTCCTCAGTCTGACACAGAGAAACAGCAGAGCACTCCACTCCATCAGGTTAAGAACAACAGTGTGAGGACACAGGTATACTGATGTATACAGTACACAGACAGACAATACAGATACACAGACAGACAATACAAAACAGGTATACAGATAGACAGCTACCAGGGAACATTCTCAGAACATTGTCTAATGTTCTCTAAAATTATCTTCTTGCAGTAATGTTGGTAGAACTTTTTTTTGACATTATACAGAACATTATATTTCACATATCAAAAATGTTTTTTACTTAATAGAAATGTTAGGGAAACGTTCTTACAACCTAAAAATGTGAAACAGGTATACAGACAAACCAGTAGATATTGTGCGAAAAAGCTGGAGGGTTAAATCATAACAACTGCAAAATCAATTATTTTTTAGCCTTATCGTTTTGGCTTGCTACATTTGAATGCTACGTTTATTAGTTAAGCTCAGCTGCCCTCCACGCATTGAATTATGGGTAATAAAGCATCAGTGTACATTAGTTCTACACTATAAATCAGAGTGCATTGTGGGAATAAGAGAGCAACATAATAAATGACAAATCTAGCACTGCTAAAGGACAATGAGAAAATGTAGCGCAGTTCTTATCGAGACATTAGCCGCTAACGCTACAGTGCGTATGCTAATCTGAAGTCTCAGATTTGGGGGGGGGGTGTTTCTCTCATCCTCAGGGTAAGTGAGAGGGAAACAGTGGAGGCTAATCTGGCTGTTGAGCCCGGTAGATCATTTGTACTTGATCCCCTTGTAATTATATAGTTTAAATCTTTTTACCCTGGTTAATCCAGCGCCGCATGGAGACGTTTTGCGGGCGGCGTTGACGGTCTTTTGGACAACCCTCGTCAACTTATGTCTAACGTCTCCAGAGGAGTGGGAGGAGAAGGCTCATGTTCCTGTAATTATTTTGACTGTTTATGTCACGCATGTGCGCATTTGCATATCGCTTCCCAACATGAGGGAAAAATAAGGGCGGAGAAAGTCTTAAAGGAACAGAATGAGTGACGGCCGGGGGGGCCAAATTCAGTTGCACTTAGCTAGCAGTTATTCAGTAAAACAAATCTTAATGATGTGCTATTTGTATGTTGTGCTATCCTTTGTCTGTTTGCATTGTATTTACGTTCTGTAGTTTTACTTATGTGATAAAGTTACAAAAATAATTCAACACTGATTACTAAACTAATATTTAAAGCCTGTTCACCAAGTTCACCAAGACTAATCAACACAATAGTCAACAAACAATTTTTCATACTCAAACTATTTACACTAAACACAACACAGAAGTTCATTATCCCAAAATATTTGTCTGCCATGCAAACAATATAAACTCAATCTAAACTCTCAGCAGGACAGTAAGACATTTTAGACTCTGTGTGCGATAGAGAATTGTTTAGTTTTAAAACATGTTACTTCAAGTTATCAAACCGTGTTTGAAACTCATTTCTGAGCTATTAAGCCGGACACTATGAAATCTGTGGACTGGTGCTGATCATAATGTGGCAGTTCAACAAAAATGATCTCCCCTGATGCGTGTGTGTGATGCATGTGTGTGTGTGTGATGCATATGTGTGTGTGTTCGGGGATCCCTGCTGGCCAGCAGGAGGAAGGAGCATCTTGCAAGCCTGCCAAAGCTGACAGCCTGTGACAGTCTGCCTGCCGTGTGACTATTTGACTAATTACACTGGATTACAGCATATTAACGCAAGCTGTTTACTCCAGGGTTAGTGACCCAGACACGCTACCCAGCTAACAGTTTTAGGTTGCAAGAACGTTTCCCCAACATTTACATCAAGCAACAAAGATGTTACAAATGCTGTAGGAACGTTTAAAACGTATTGAGATCATATTGACATTATTGCTTGTTTTAAGAACATCATTCAAGCATTTTTAATTCTGTAACATTTTTAAAACGTTCGACTAACAACTAAAGAATAATGTTTTTGATATATATGATACATAACATTAAAAAAAGTTACTGCGTGTTAGTCAACGTTAGTCAATATTGTGAGAATGTTCCCTGTTAGCTTTGTACACAGTAAGCACACAGAATGAGACTGACAGAGGTTTTCTTTTGCAGCAAATGAAAACAGACATGGCTTCACTTCTTTGTCTCGAATCTAAATCTAAATACACACAATACTGACAATTCTCCCTTAACAATTCCGTCTCTCGTTCTCTGCCTCTTTATCTTTGTCTCTCTATCATCGATTTGAAATGGGAAGTGCTTGTAATATGAGTACGCCAAAGACAGCAAATTTATCAAGTGATTTATTACTCGTACGAGTAAATGCTCCCCAAACCAGCATCAGACGGGTTTCCTCATCGATCGAGCTTCTCTGCTGAAATCAGATCTTGATTAATGTGAGACTTTCACATGACTGTGTTGGTCTGTAGGACAAAATCTGTGTTTCCGGTCATTTCCATTAGGCTGAACCCTTCTGGGATTCTTCCAGAAGTCTCATGGTTTTGCTGAAATGTGTGTGAAACCTATCCAGCCCCCTTCAGACTTTTTTAAGCATTTTCTACGCTGATTTTGGGATTACGTTTACAAAATTAGAATGAATAGATTATAGAGTAATCTGGTTACATTTTGATAGCTGAAAACATTATCGACATTATCAGCCAAAATATTAAAAATTTAGATCCATCACTTTTTTGGTTAAAAATGAACAAAAATCAGTTATTGAGAAGATATATGACAGATCAATGTTCAACACAATCTCCTGTCAGATTTCACTGGAAATGTCCATTTAAACAGAAAGAAGATCTGGTCACTGTATCACATGTACTGTAGTTTGTAGCTTGTTCTTACAGTTGTTAAAATTTAAACGTATCATCCACGTTACAAAACAAAACTCCATTAGCAACCTGCAATTTAATCTTTTAAACAGAGATGGCGGTAGAGAGACAAAAGTTACAGACTGCAGCTTCAATAAATAATTGTTAACAAGAAGTTCAATTCACCAGAAGTGAGTGAAATTCTTACGAGCTTCAAAGATTCATAAGTAAGTGTTCTTATAGCATCTCTTAGCATCCACTCTGCCAGCCTTCTGTTCATATGCAATCGCCCATTGCAAACACACACGGGCCTCTTGCTATCAACCAAAAATGGAAGCCGAAACTTTAACAAAAGGCAAAAAAGGAGAAATGAGGCATCCAATGAGTGTGTTTAGAACACATCCACTCTCCTGTTTGTGCTAAATCAATCTCACACTCAAAACAAAGAGTCACCGAAGCTTTGCTATTTGTATCTCTCCCCTAGCTCAACCGCTAACTTAGAATAGTCTTAAAGGAGCCCTTGGAGGACAACAGCCCTTGAGTGGCTTACACAGGCCGTCTTATAAAACATTTAGACAGCGGTTTCCAGGGGTCCAGAGCGTGTGGAAGAAAAGGTAACGAGGAAGAATAGACTTCTAGCGTTCTGCCGGCCTTATTGTACAGAAGTCACATCACATTAACTCTGAGGGCCGCTTGCGGAGGCCCTTTTCTCTCCACGGAGCTTTTCAGAACAGATTAAGCTATGAACACTTCAGAATTACTAAAGCACCCATTAAGCATTATATTCTTTGGTCCTTTCCCTCAGAAAGACACGCAACGCAATAGAGTGTTTCACAGATTCTCAGTTCTCAGACAAAAACTGAAGTTACTGGGTATAAAAACACAATGACAGAAATACTTTCAAGATAATAAATGACTGCTCGAGGACTCATGATTTCAGCGCTTGTTTACTGACAGACCGTTCACAAACAGCTAAAGAACAGCGATTGGGCATTTACAATGGAGTTTTAGTTTGTGATAAATACGCAATTTAATTAGCTCATGAATTTATTTATTACGATCTGGACAACCAATTATTTTAATAAATTTATCTTTGTTGTCAACAAAGCGCAAAGTTTAGGCTGTCACAAAGTATTTATCATATGAAAACGCCTTCAAAATCGAGTTTAAATTTCATTCTCAACTCGTAAATTGTCGGTTGAACGTGTTATTTTGCTAAAGCTCTGCGGGGGAAATGGAGCCGGGGCAGTTCAAAGCAGTGTGGAGGAGTTTGAATGGTATTGTGTTTAACAGGATTGGTTAGGGCTATAACTGTGGATGGTGAGACGCAGGTCGTGTGGCGTTAAATGGCTGTCACCCACTCAAAGATCCTTGGCTTGGAAAGACGATGGACAAAGGTGCCTGCTCTTTGAGAGCCCTGGAGCTTACATACAATGTCAATAACAGGATTCCTCTGCAACTTTGGGCAACGTATTCCAAAATGTTCCGTTCATTAAATCTTAAGATGAGGTATCTAAACTTCGGGCCTCATGGCATTCAGACCTTCACTGATGCTGCTGTATGTCAGTTTATACTGTGATGGGAATATAATACTATGGAATATAATGAGACCTCAAGGGGCATGTGCCTGTTAAAACAGCAGGTATATCACACCTGCTGTAAGAAAAGATTTGACCATATGCCTTTCAAAACAATCCACACACGCACACACACACACACACACACACCCTCACCCTATAACCTCAAACTTCTTAGCCAGCAAAATGACCTTCAATGTAAGGAATAAAAATAAAAAATACATGTTTGAATAATGTTCTAATAACCAAACAATAAAGCTAATACAGCATCTAAAAAACTGCACATTTTAAACGTTCCTAAAACGTATAGAGTAACGCTTGTATTGTTTTGCTACTTACCAAAGGACACGTTACATAAACATTCTTACAACCTACAATTGTTAGCGGTGATCACACCAAATGACAACAATCTGGCACAATAACATTCACCAACAATCAGAAAACACTCAAAAAATGATCTTCATGAGTGTGTGATGCAAACGTACCCCTCATCCACACCCATGCCAAAATAAAGCCTCTCATAACAGCGACATCCATCAGGGTAATGACCCCAAACAACATAATAACAATCATTATAATAATACCTCATTAAGAGAGAGTAAATGATGAGGGAGAATTAATAGCAGGCAGGTGTACGACACGCTGCAATTATGGAGCTGGAAATTAGTTCATCGCCCAAAGGCAAATGGAGAATAAAGACTCAGAGTCGTNCACGTGAGGAGAAACTGAGAAGCAAAAAAGTTTCTGCCCAAAAAAAAACTAAAAAGAGAATTGCAAAGAAGCAAATAAAAATGTCTTAAATGTGCAAATTAGGGCGAGAAAAATCACAAGGAGAGAGGGGGAAGAAAAGCAGCTTTTCGTGGCAGAGTCGTGGGCGCAGATGAAAGGGGGGCGGCCCACCGTGATCAAGGGATCGTCGGAGCTCGGCGGCAGCCATCAAGCCTGCACCTCTGCTGAAGACTGGCAGCTTCCCCTTCTGCTGTCAGTCATTCATTACACCAGCCCGAGTCGCAGAGGAAGCGCCTCCGTGCCTTGACCTATCATATTACAGCTTCTGTAAACGGCTAATCCTCGTTCGTCAGACGATGTCAACAGCCCCGCCCGCTTCTGCACGCGCTCAGTCCCGCCGACAGCCAAAGTGACACAATAATACAATCATCTGAATTTCAACAAAGTGTCGTGCAAAAGTCGGCGCATCTACACCCTGAGCATGTCTTTGTGCACATATATTGTATATATATATCTGTGCTTAAGTGCAAATACAATTAAAGCAATAAGCCACGTGTGGCCTCTACAACAAAATGACTATTTCCCACTAAAATACAATATAACACAATTCCAGCTGTACGTTTTTTATGGTTGGCATGAAACAAAGCGAACTGATGCGACTAACGCAGCATGTTCAGCCACAGTTACCAAAATTTACTGACATTTTACAACAACTTAAAGCTGCAATCCGTAACTTTTGTTGATTCAAAATTAATAAACATTTGTTACTGAGCAAGTACATAACAGATCAAAGTTTGAAACATTTATTTTACCTTACCTTAATTAATAACAGTAGGAGTATAATATTGTTTTATAATATAAGGTGTTGGTTCCCAGGTCCCAGGAAATAACATAATACAAAGTATCTAAAGTAACCTGCAATTGATGTTTTAAACAGAGATGGCGATAGAGAGGCAAAAGTTACAAACTGCAGTTTTAAATATGGCTCATCGGAACTATTTGTTTGCATGTGGAATTTCCTGTAAGATTATGACAAATATCTATTTAAACAGAAAGATATAGACATAATTTTTACATGAACGTTCTGCCGGCTGTGTAAAAACAGCAGTGTATGAGGAGACAGGGCTGTTGAATGTTTTATCGTGAGGGTACGTGGTCATCAGAAGTCATCCTTTTAGCCTGAGGGCTGTTCCAGCATGCAGAGAGAGCCCTCCAGGCAGGAAGCAGCATGTCAGCGCGTTCCTCTCCCCTCTCCAGGAGTTTGAGCAGCAGCTACACACCTCCCGAATTTTGATTATGGAAGCCAGCTAGAGCTCAACTACTACATTAATGAGGCCGGCTGAGAGAAAGCTAAAGCTTTAAAACACAATAAAACTGAGCGCTAGGCACAGTGAACAGCACAACAGCACTAACATGATGCTAACACACACATTTATTGTCTGAAAAAACGGTTGCTTTCAAAATGTGTTCAAAATCTGTTGCCATCTGTCTGCTGTGGACTTTTTCTTTAAACGAGTTACTTCCCAGCTAACAGGAAACGTTCCCAAAATGTTGCCTATTATTTTCTACACGTTCTCTAGAAATTATCAAAAAAGGTTCAGCAAAGAAGAATTTTTTTTAATTCTAAAAAACACAGTTTGTTTTAAATGTTCCTAGAACTCAAAATAACATGTAAACATTTTGTACCTTCATGAAGAGATTAGGGACATGTTGTGATCATCTAAAACCAGTCTCTGGGTTACCTCGTCAATGCCTGTTCTGAAAGGCACCACTGACCATATAATGAGTCGCCTAATTCCTTTGGCCCTAAAATCAGACCTACAAAATCAGACTTTCACATAAAGTGAAGGTTAGGGTATCAATCATTTTAACCTTCACTGAGGGTCCGTGTCAGCAGCACAAAACAGCCCATGTGCTGTTAATGAGCGTGTAATACAAAACACCGGCCACTAGCTCCATATGTCACAGTATTAGAGCAACACAGAGTCTTAGCTCTGTTGTATAACTTTAGCCTGAGATTATATATCAGATTGTGTTTATATAAAAGATCATCACTAATCACGATGCCAAGAATGATTTATTTGTTAAATTTTTCCCATTAAACTTGTTGGTATAAAGCTGACTAACCTCAGTTCAGAGCAGGTCTGTGGAAAGGCACAATGTACACTCCAAAATACACACACACACACATATATATACACACATATATATGTACATCAAACCGGTCTTAGCCAAAAGAGCCCTCTCTAGTTCACACTGCCAGTGAAGTAGAGTCATTGTGGAGGGGATTCTCTGTATCGGTCAGCAGGCGGAAATGAGGCGGGAGGCAGCGTGTGTTATTCATGGAAATGATATACGTCAATATGGCCATGTCGCCTCCCACGTGTCAGCCTGTCGTCTCACACAAAAGAACTGGCAACTTATGAACTGCCTGCCCCACCACAGCGAGTCCATAAAACAACTGGCCCCGGTCACCAGGGAGCCACCCCCCTCCATAACACCGCCCCCTCCCTCGAATAGACCCCGCCCCCACACACAGCACCACCAGATGACACAGATGGAGAGAGCAAAGCAAAAGGAGGCTCTCTTTGTAGCAAGTGGAACCTTTTCAAAAAGTCATTCATGCAACAAATTGGGCGAAGCTGGACCTCACTATAGGTTCCTGCTTTCTCAATGGCTGACCGAGTTCTTTAGAAATAATCCGTTCAGACAAGTTTATGACCTTCTTTGTGACAGTGATTAATAATAAAATACGGAACCGCACGTTTGGTAAACAAGCAAGCTACTTTCTGTATACTGACCAATGATAACAATAAATACATTCGAACAATTTCCTGTACATGTTCTAAGCCTCTCCGGCTGTCCGTGGTCATTATCTTTTCACAATCTCATCATTAAAGATAAATCACCATTTCATGTCAACAAATTAATTTATTTGGTAAACAGCCTTCTAAGTTGGACGACGTACAGTAAGCCAGTCAAAAAATAAATAAATGAAGTGCCTGACTGTACATAATCCCTTGCTTTTAGTTTACAGTCGCAAATGCATTTCTGAAAGATTAAAAATGTCATTTAAATATCAGGACATATTGAAAAGGTGTTTTGTTGTGATTTATCTCACAGATTTGACTGTTCTTATCATTTAAAGCGTTACAATGTAACTTCTCCCGGATCTTGGAACCTCTATTCATGCATGCGTCTTCTACGAGATGATTTCACGAGACGTTTCGCAAGAAAGCACCTGTCTTACTTCACACCTCTTTTTTACTTTGCAGTTTGCTACTTTCTCTCGCTTTATCTCACCCCCCTCCCTGC
>JAZGTJ010002102.1:0-45769 GCA_036877575.1 Botia almorhae
ACACATTGATCACTATACATGGAGTATGTGCAATCCCTGGGATCGAACCCATGACCTTGGCGTTGTTAACGCCATGCTCTAACCACTGAGCTACAGGAAAGCTACCTGTAGCTCAGTACCTAAAAAATACCTTTTTGTGATTGTATTTGATAACATTCTTCGCTGGTTGTACATGACTTTTATTTTGAAATCCACCAATACGGAAGATTTGTCTGCATGTATTTTGCTGTGTTGTTAAACATTGAATGATCAGACGGAATAAGGTCAGTTAAAAGAAGTAACAAAAAGCGTTTAATTTTGGTTTATTGTATAGTAACAGTAAATCCCTGATATAAAAATCATTAAGGGAAGATTATTATCTGGTATGTTCGCTACGGAAAACAACTTTTGATCAAACTTGATACTTTTTAAATAATACTTTTATCATTTTCAACAGTCATAAACCCGACTATTATCAATTATTAATCAATTATTAATTCTAGATAATTAATTTTATTACTTTTAATTAATTTAAGTTTTCTGAAACCATATCTGTCTGTCTATAGATGTATAGTGTGCAGGTATGACACCGGTGAATGTATCATTCGCTGCGGCCGGGTTTTTAGGAATATATCATCTGGGAGTAATAGAAGCAATACTGAAACATGGAGATAAGCTGCTTTCCTCTTTAAAAGCCTGTGCTGGAGCATCAGCTGGTGCTTTGGCGGCCACTGTGATGATCACTGCTCCAGATAAACTACAGGTAAAGTCATTCAGTCCGATTACACTCAGTGGGCTTCATTTATCAAACTATCGTCGAAGCGTAAATCCAATAAACGTACGACAAGATTTACGTGTAATTTATGAAACATTCGTACGCCCCCAATCCCCATACGAATGATCGGACGTTGATAAATCTGACATCTGAAAACGATAGTAATTTAAATACCACGTACGTCCCTATAAATTGCCCCTAGAGGTTTACAACAGGGAAAAGTAACCCGGCCAAAAGGAGAAACGTCTTGGATGTTCAAATGAACCATCGTATGTTTTTTTTAGAAATAGAATGTATTTTAAAATCATAGAAATACATGCATTTAAAACCTGTGCAAAGCATGTAAGAAAAACTTCACTCATAGTACAGTACTTAAGTGTACTATAGTATACTACAGTATTTTTCATCACAGAGAAATATTATTTTTAATTTGCCAAACTGAAAAAAACTAATTTGTCTTTCTGTTACTTGATATTTCTTTCATGTAGGGTATCAGTTAAAACACGGACATCATAGCCACCGCTTACGTCAATATTGATAAATGTCAAGTTTTACGTGGAATCCATCATACGCCCAGTTTTCTCTCGTATGTTTGTTTCGTAAATGAGGCCCAGTATAACCTGTAGTTATATTGACTCATAGTATGTAATTGCTTTTATAACCGATTTTGGACAACAGGTGGGTGACCTGTTTAGATATCAGATGGATGAATGTATTCTCTATCAAGCCATTAGATATCTATAAAAGTCAGATTATTTAACATCATTGCATCACTGAGAACAATGTTTATAACTGAGGTCTAAGAGGTCTTTACATAGGTTTTGTCCTTGTGTTTTTGCATAGCATTGTAAGGAATTCACCTACAGGTTTGGCAGTAATGTCAGAAGGCAGCGTTTTGGAGCAGTGACACCAGGATATGACTTCATGCTTGAACTGAGGTAAATGTGGTCCCATGATTTTTTTTTATCAAAGGAAGAAGATTCTGTAGGTTGTTAAAATTAACCCCACAGGGCATTTCATAACCTTATTTCCTCATACAGAATTATAATCAGTAGAGCTTTTTAGGCAGAATGTCCTACTCAGCTATTTCTGTTTCTTATTTTCACCTCATTTAAAACCGTACTGAATATCTAAATGGCATTAGAGTATTACAACTGATGTACTAAGGTTGTCTTAAAATAACCCACCACTGAAATTTGTCTGTCTGTATTTTATTCTCAAACAGCTTGTGAGTGGTATAGAACAAACATTAAGAAATCTCATTTTTTTATTTAATGGCAAAAAACAGGCTAGAAAAGTCATTTAATTTGCTACTGTTGTTATTTTGTTTCCCTGCTGCCACTGCAGTGAGTTTTAAATTAAATGTGTTTGCAAAATTAATAAAGTAATTTAACAAAGGCTCCAACTGTTCTTTGTGGGTGTCCAATTTCTTAGGGTTTGATTTTGGGCAAAATGGAGGCTTTTTTCAATTGCTTTTTTAAACATCAATCTTAAGATTAGATGCATGTGTTTTCAAATCAAGTGCCTTTTTTGCTATTGAGTGTGGGTCTCTTATATACTGTTATTATTATGAATATTGGTTTGATCTCACAAATGTATCACAAATAAACAAACAGAAGAACGTTAAGAAAAATGTTTAAAAAAAGTAAAAAATACAGTGCATAAAAAAAAATGCTGGACAAGAACAGCTGAACAAACAGGTTTCAATGATCAGATGAAACCATTGCATGAAATCAACCATGGTCTCGGACATTTTCTGCACTGATCGCCATATCTCCTGTCTGGCTGGTTTACTAATGATGTCTTTTAAAAGCATAATGGCTTCCATTGTTTTATTTATAGAGAAAAGAGAAATAGTATTTAATATAATAGAGTTTACATCTATAAAACTGTAGTAAAGAATAGCACCAAACACATATTATAATATTCCAGGACTGCTGCTGGAATAAAATGTTCTATAATTCGTCAATACAAATTTTTAAAACTCAAGCTTCATTGATTGCAGTCGTTTTTGTAAAGAAAGTTTGAAATGTATTGGCTTAAATGCTTGACCACACAGGCAACTGTAAGTATTAAGAACTCTTTCCAATACTAACATGGAAAGCAATATAAGTGTATGTTTGTGTAAGGAGGTGTAAATTAATGTGGTAGTGAGAAACAAAGTAAATATTGAGAAAGAGCGAGCAAGAGCAAATTGGGGAAACACCTTGACCTTAGTCATCTGGATTCTAGTTCTGCATGCTTTACAGCATCCATATTTGGCCCAACACAGCTGTGGAGATCTTTAAGAACTATTCCTGGCTCAGCAAAAATGAGCTTTGAATGGTCTGAAGATAGTGCTATTATGATGTTCAAATGTGTCACCTCCTCAGTGCTATTTGTGAAATCGCAGATACTGTTGGCATGATATGAAACGGCAGACGTTTTTCGGTGGAAGGAAATAACATCTGTGATGTGCACAAACCTCTGAGGGCTTCTGATAATCTTAACGCATGGTTTGGGGTGAACAAGAGACTTGATGTATTTTGATGAAATATCTTCGGTATGGATTGGGTGAATGTTTCTTATTTCTCCTGCCTTACCTCGGCGGTTTGCCCAACAGATTGTGTAATTACAATATGATGTTGGGGAAAAATAGTTTACGCTGTGGTTGTTAATTATGCAAACACGATAAATGAGCATCTGTCCGTTTGTTTTCCTCTAGGGAAGGCATAGAACAGATTCTTCCTACCAATGCTCACCAGTTAGCCAATGAACGGATCTACCTTTCAATAACAAACTTGAAGACTCGCAAGAACTGTATGGTGTCCAGCTTTACCTCGAGGGAAGACCTTGTTAAGGTATTCTAGCCTACAGGTCAACAGACAAGCATTTATCTTTCAACTGCAGGAGTTGGAACTTACCTATTCAATTAGCAACATCATAAGCACTCACACTAGACAGATTTTGTACTCTGGAAAGAATGCTGCTGTTGGTAAGATGACTAATTTAAATTCCATATAAATAAAGAATAATTATTTGCACTGGTTTTTCAGTCTAACATGTTGACAGCAAAAAGCAGTAATTGCCTTTGCATTTGTTCTTTTAAATTCTCCCATCTTTTGCCTTTCTTTCTGTTAACTTTCTTTTTAGCTGTCTTTAGATCAGTTTCTATTCTGCTCATGTATTATGACTGTGTTGTTGCTAAAGGTGCTCCTGGCCAGCTGCTTTGTGCCCATCTATGCTGGAGTGAAGCCAGTGGAGTTCCAAGGGCAGGTAATTGTGTCTAATGCAACCAGCTCTCTTGGCTCCAATACTGTCTCTATACTCTGTATGATTCATAGTCTCTGGCCCTGCTGAGAACTGCTTTGTGCTGTGTAGATTTGTTTAGATAAATGAGCAAACCACTTCTTCGCCTCTGCTTGTCCCTTCCACTGACAGAGGAGGCCTTATAAAACAAAAGTACATTAGCAGCTGAAAGCTGTGGTAATTTCAGCTAAAGCAATTTGATCAAGTTTAAGTGTTGATTTGTGGGAAAACATATGTTCTGGTCTTCACAAAGGCTTTTACAATCATGAAAGCAACTCATAGCTTTGGGGTGGCCCGCAGTTAAACAGATGTATTGACATCTATGTTATTTAAAAATGTAATTTTCCTCAGAAATGGATTGATGGAGGATTTACAAACAGTCTTCCCATTCTTCCTATTGGACGCACAATCACAGTGTCACCATTTAGCGGCCGGCAGAATATTTCCCCAGTTCATAAAGGGGGAAGTAAATTTCACCTCAGATTAGCCAACATGAGTGTTCTGGTAAGTATATAGTATATATTGCATTTAAATTACATATGCATGACATTTTTATTCAGAACGACATACAGTTCATTCAAGGTATACATTTTGTCCATATATGTGTTCCCATAGAAACCAAGCAACATCATTTTTATCTTCACAGTGAGAACTGTATAACTATCTACACTTTTCCCTAACTTGCTGTTATGTATAAAAATGCTGTTATGTCATAGGATGCGACAGAAACTTCAACTGTTTCTTCCCTCAGCTCTCAAAGGACAATATCATAAGGCTGAACCAGGCCTTGTTTCCTCCCTCATTATCCACACTCAAAGCACTGGGCCAAGAGGGATACCAGGATGCTGTTTACTTTCTAAAGCAAGAAAGATGGATGCAATAGTTGATTTCAGTTGTTTTCAAACACATCTGGAACGTCTAAATTGTGGCATATGCATAATTTTCAGCCAGAAACTTTTCCTAGTAACAATTCCCAATTATCCTTGTGTCAGAGCAGTGCAATATTTATTTCTGTGGTTCTGTGCAACAATAACACTTTGGATTGCAATGTCTGCCTTAATCTCAAGATGGACACTAAATGTATCATATATGCTAAATGTTATTTTCTTTTATTGTAAACAGATCATTTTATTGCACTGCTGTAAGACTTCTGTCAGTCAGATTCCAAGCCCTGAGAGCGCTTTGAATACACAGAATGTTCTTAAAGTATTACCTAATAAAGTATTTCTAAAATCTCTTTTGTTTAAAACTGTCCGTAATAGCCTTTAAACCCGTCAAGTCCAACAATTCACCCTCTTTTGCTATCGCTTGCTGCATGTATGAATACGGTGTGTTTGTGGGTCCTTGAGGAAAACCACAGAGAACAAGCCTTTGAAGTAGAACCACAAGAGAGGCCGTTTGAACTCAGAGTCTCCTCACCTCTCAGAACACATCGCTTTACTTGCATTTGATTCCGTAAGAGTATTACGATTATTTTTCAGCCTGTGAGAATACATCTCCCTGAGGAAAGTTTGGGGATTAGCAAAGGGTTGTGGGTATTTGTGATGTGGCTGTGCGGTGTTGGCAAGGATTCAGAAAAGCTCTTGCACAAAACTGTCTGTTTTGAGGAAATATATGGAGTAAATAGATCTGCTGCAGTTTTTCTAATTAAGTAACACTTTTATTGAGTTAAAGTAGTTAGTAAATCAAAATATATTTATATAACTGTTTATGTGATGGTAATCTATCACTTCCATATTATTTTCATCAAAGCAAGTATAATATTATAAACAGAGCATTGTTAGCTTGATAGTGATGGATTATTCAGCATGTACTGTAGCTCAGTGGCAGCATTTACATCCTCTTAAAATACATGATGCAAATGTTCATGTGTTGCTGGGTTAATCCACAAACATGAAGACCTATGAAAGTTTATGTACATGCTATCATGTTGTCTCTCTTATGTACTTTTATGTTTTATGTTACCAGTGTTTAAACTGATAAGTATGGATACAGTTAAAGAATTAAGATATTTTATACAAAATTGTTGCATTTGGCTCAACACACACACACACACACATATATGTATATATATATATATATATATCATAATGTTGATAATTTAACTGTATTGCAATAATTTAAATTTTACAGATTTTCATTTCTCCACAGTGATGATCAAATGAGGAATACTGGGACATAAATATTTGATTTAAATAATAATGTATGGCAATGCACTTTGCAGACTGCTACTGCCCAAGTGTCAGTGTGTGAATAATTATGCAATTAAGCCCCAGCTGGACGTGACTTGAATGGCTGGTGTAATGAGATTACAATGTGAATGCCCCTAGAACTGCTATACTATGAATCTGACCCCTTACGAAGACCATTTAGAGAACCCTTGATATTGGGATTATGCATTATTTATATAGCATAATATATAGAAATCAGTTTGAAATCATTCTGCATTTTGCATGTCTGGTATAATTCTTCTGAAAATCATATTAAGCCTCAACAGAAGGCTTTTTTATTATTATGGTGATTTACATTTACTTACCAGGACCAATAATAATTATTATTGAAAACAGAAATTTTGTGCATATTTGGGCATTCAAAAGAGCTGCTTGCATGTGCTGGGAATAGACAATAGAAAATAGGTCAATGGAAAATAGATTTCTTATTTCATGACCAAGTAAAAATTGAGACGTCAAATCAATAGATAAACAGATGATGTTTTTGGTAAGACATAAATGGTGAGAGACGGTGGACAAATAAAATAATAATAAGATAAGAAATATTAAATACTTAAATGCTTTTTTGGAGTAGAAAATAGACTGTTACTGTTTATGACATAATAAATACAGTAGTTTTCTGTGTAGCTCTATTATGCAAACTACAAAAAATAAACAAAACAGATCTTTGCATTTTGAAAAAACAACCCTTCAATATTTTCAGCACACATCAAATTAACATTGACTCAGGTTAATTACACTGGCACAGCATTCAGCTGCAGGTAAGACAAATTTGCAATCAAACAAACTGGCAGAACAACCCTTAATTGTTAATTACAAGAAAAAAGGTGAAAAAACATTGCAACCAAATTACGTGCTGACTGGCAAATTGAGCCATTTAGAAAATAAATTTTACTAGTCATTCAGTTGTAAGAAAAACAGAAACGCCAGATTCTCCATCACTTTCATTAATTGGTTTATGGAAAGGAGCAGCTTTTCAGCGTGAAGAGCTAATAGTGATAGGAGCGACAGAGATGCGCTGAGTGCCTGATTAATGTAAGTCCAGAGATGTATGTGCTTATGCTTAGAGCAGAGATGAGATCTAGAGTAGATGAGATCAAAGTTTAGGCATAACAAGCTTTGAGTCACATCTGCTGGAAAAGGGGAAGACAGATTGAGAGAGAGTGACAGAAATCAGAACATTTCTAAACTTGCATCAGTCTGTGTTGTTAAATCAAGGCTTGGCATCCATACCAGACCATACATCCATATTTAAGCCTATTAGCCTTGCTAGGGTTTTAAATTCATAATTTCGTTCTGGTCTACTGTAAGTTTTTTCGGCCCATGGTGGCTTTAAATTCATCACCTTGCCACACAGCTCTGTTTGCCTGGACTCATAGTGTCCATGTTTTGCTAATCTAATTAGATTAGTGGTTCCCATGATACAATACCTAGAATGTGATACTGTGGTGCCAGACTCAGTGAATTGAGGTGTCTTTTTATGGTTTGTGAAGGGACTGGCCTTGTCAGGCAGTGTTGTGTTAATGATCGTTTTGGGCTAAATTGCCAGAAGCTGAAAGTGCTTACAGGAAAAACACATAAAAACAGAGGACCCCGCCAAAGCCTCAAATTAACAACAATTTATGTCAAAGTGAAGGACAAAGAGTTGACTATATCTGATAAAACGAGACACTGTTGCATCTGGGTACTTTTGAGTCATACACTTTGGCACTGTATACAGCAGCTGAGATGCACATCAATGAGGAGTGAAAGGTTAAGAGAAATTAAATGTTTAATAATGCTGAGGTCTGAAATATTAAACTGCAAATATAATGAACATTTTTAAATCAAGGTCTACAGTGTAATAGTTAGTATGCTCATGTATTACTTATCCACATCTTTGCTTTGCTGGAACAACAAAATTATTTGTGCCAATCACCCAAGCTGTCAATGTCATGTGACTGCTAGAGAAAAACAAAAAATTGTCACCACAAGTGCCACACACAGAAGTTCGCTAAAGGCTATTCTGAGGTCAAAGGCAGCAAACAGGGAAGAATTTAAATCCTTTCTTAAATCCGTGCTTTAAACATCACAAAGAATTACTGTAGGCACTGTACAAATATCTACCTCTCAGAGCAATAAAAAGAGATAAACACAGAATTACACACTGCAGCTTTAAAATGATTTTGGTTTTCCACTTTTTATAAAGCCATTACAAATACTGTTAAGGTTATATAGGTTTTAGAAACCCATCATTAGGCAGTGCTGTGGTCCTTTTCTGGTGTGTACTTCTGATCATTTAAGCTGAGCCGACTATCCACATTGCAATCTCGCCACACTGCAAAAGTGCCTGGAAAATCAAGATGATTGAACTTGTCTATTTTGACACAGTTTGTATCTTTTTTGGTCCAAATGCCCCATGCTTCCATTACTTTCAGGCTCCTCTAGGTACCACTATTCTGCTCTTTTTGCTGCACTTTCAAGTCAGCGCATTTACAGCTCACAGGCATGATGCGTTCTACTACATATGCTGTACAAAGTCAGAATGAACAAGTAACCAAATTTCATTCCAATTAAAATACTTGTATAAAATGTATCTGTATTTCAAGCAACTCCCACTTTTGATAAATATCAGTAACTTCAAGATTTACCGTTATCTGCAGTCCCAAATGAATAGACACGTATGTGCCATACATTAAGGCTCAAACACTCAGTGAGTTGATGCTCTTGACTGAGAAATTTAGCACAAACAAATGACTCACTGATCATCTGATAAGTAAATATGTTCTATAAACAGTGATAAATACATCCTGCCATAAAGATGAGCATAATAGCAAAAAATATCACATCTGACTCTTGAAAGAAAATCTTTGCGGCAAAACATCTTTTTATTTCATTAAACAGACCATTTTTAATGTGGTGATGAGATTAGTGTAATGAACATGATTTTGACAGCGTGGAGAGCCTCTTATGGTTGGCAAAAATTGTAAACCATTCAGGCAAGCTTGATTAGTAACAAGCAAAAATAAGCAAAGCAGATTGAATACCAAAAATACCATAAAAAAAACAAAATGAGCACCAAAGCCCGTAAGAGTATTATGAGAATTGAGTTGTTACTGCTTTCAGACTACATCAAAGCTTCTGAATAAAGAGGTAGTAATTACTGCTTCACAAAATCCATGACTTTCCAGTGTCATATCAGGATAATACATCTCCAAACTAGGAGAAATACAGAACTATTTATTCTTGTAAAACAGAACAGAAGAAAGCAGTTTTTTCTGCAGTATCTTTCTCTCTTTCACATATAGAAGAATGTATAAATGGAATGTGGAATGTTCTTCACAACAGCGCTAAACTCAATATCAGCAGATTTTAATGAAGCTGTCGTTTTGAGCTCCAGTCAGGTCTATTCTTTTTGAAGTCGCCCCCCATGGCTTTCCTTCCCTGTCTGATGATCCCGTTCACAGCTGCAAAGCTGACTGAGAGAAGAGCAGCAAGGTTGGAGCCACGGCTTCCAAATCAGGTGATTCCGGGAAAACTGTACTGGGACAGGCTTCAGACTCTGCGTATGGTGACTTACTGCTGCCCTTATAGCCTCTATAACAGAGTGGAACATGGGCTCAGTGTCTGGGGTCAGGGGGGTGCTCTCTGAAGGGTCTACTGACAGATCAAAAAGCAGCGGTGGATCGTGATAAGTGATGTAAGGCTCAATGCAGAAGCAGATATGAGTGTGGAAGCAGGCAGAGCTGTTCTCTGGGTAGAAGATGGGGGTAAAGAAAAATGCCTTCCAGACTGCTGTACCTGGAAAAAGAGTGAAAAAAATATATTATATTCAGTATTTTTCATTAATTTACAGTAAAATGTCTTAATGAACAAAACGGATGGATAATAAACAGTCGTCTACATTATAAATGTAGAAATAGATAACAAACAAACAGTTAGCTGGTTTGTTATGCCACAAACTAATAAATAAACCCAGGCAGGGTAATCAGGATGCCGATGTATTTATTAGCATGTATACAAGTAGCTTCACAATGTCAATTTGTACATTTAGGCATGTGGATTGGCACAGCACAAAAGCCCTACAGGGACACCACAAATAACAATAGGTCAGTTAGCAGGAAAAAATCAGTTGCAAAAAACTTTCATACAGTAGCTGCAGAGGCTATCAAGAACGAACATGATCAAGTTAAAAAGTTCAGAAACTGCAAAAAGCAATCAAATGTAAAATAAAACACCGCTACAGTCTTTGCTGTATGACCCTAATGTAACTGTTTAATGGTCATTTATGTTATCCAGTTTAGGGCAGAGTTTACTTTTCTGTCAATATTGTAGTTTGATTGATATAACAACTTAATAAACAACAGCAGGTCTATATAGCTGAACAAAAAGGACAGAGAGTGTTTTCACATAGATCAAATTTAACCCAAAGTTTACTTAATACTCACCAAGTGTATTTGACTTCATGCATCTGCATTACTGTGAGTGCTCTTCAAAGAAAGAGTGCACACAGTAATATGCACTAGTCAGTAAGTGTGGGAGTACCGAATTGGAGTCTCAGTAACACCAATACCACCATCAGTTAGTGTTACTTTGTACCAAAGTACCAGTATGTTAGACATCCCAGCTTCATATAAAAAGCCACATTTAAAATAAAAAATAATTATTATACAGGACAGTAGCACCCCCACCCCCTTTACTTTTGAAAAGATTAATGTTTGTGTGTAAGAGTGAATAATATTGAAGTGAATTAGAGAGTCAGGACTCACTGTCAGATGGGTGCCATCTCACAGCGTTCAGGTTGGCATTGCAGTAATGGAACATAAATTCATGTTCAGAACGTTTAACTTGCCCTTTCAACAAAGGCAACAGATCACGGCCATCAATGTCTCTGTAATAAAAACAAGCAGATAGGTATGCTAATGTACTGACCTAAACTGCCAAATAGACTTAAGTAGACAAGCATAATTTCTAACCCTTTGCCTTTTATATATCCAATTATCTCCAGTTAAATGTACCTACTTTTGTCTCTGACTACTTACCCATTGTCTGATGGTACTTCGTTTCCACCAGAAACAGCATTCAAGATTTACAGGACCCCAAAGCTTTGACTGACAGATATTGTTGCTAGGTAACATGCTTACCTGTCACTGGGTACAGAAGCACCAGCTAAATTCAGCACTGTGGGGAAAAGATCCATGTTGCTAGTGGGCTCATCAATGACCTTCCCTGCAGGTAAGACACCAGGCCAACGAAGAATCCCCGGTACCCGAATCCCGCCTTCCCAATTGGTTGACTTCCCAGCTGATCAAGAGACAACAAAGAGACAGAGTCTCTATCGATATCAGATATTTAAAATGAAATATAAAGCTTAAACATAATGTTTTGTTCACCAGAGATGAAAAGAGAGCACTGTCTCCACACTGTACATTGGCCCTACTTTATAGGACAGGTGTGTAATACCTTTGTATATGCCGCTCCAACCCCTGTGCACCTCTCCATGGATGGAAATCTCTTCCAGATGGGGTCCTTGATCTGAGGTCAGGTACACTAAAGTGTTTTCCTTCAATTTTAGGCGCTCAAGAGTCTGCATGATCTGACCTACCAACAAGACAGTAAGGTGAGTTTCACAATCCCACAATTAGTACTAAAACCATTTTAAGCACTGATATTTTCTTAATGTGCATTTTTTTATGATTCTTTTGATTTAAAAGCTCGAAATTAGCATTGTAGACAATGTCAAATTATTTGCTTATGGGTTTGGTATTTGCAACAGATGGACACAATTTCAATTAATTCCTTCTGCTTATTCTCAGAGAACTGTCCTTTGCAGTAAATGTATCACGCTTACACAACAGTGATGACAGTTCCCATTCTGTGCTATAAATTTTTTTTTCTTATTGTATTTTGAAGTAACTATACCAATTTTAATTAGCACAAAAGATTTGTAGATATTTAAGAGAGCGTTTTTCCATGCTTTTTTAAAGGATACGCTTAGTGGTTTCTGGTAAATTCTTTTGCAGTTCAAATACCTTAGCAAATACATAATCATCTGATAAAGGTATGGAAAAATAAATAAAAACTTTATTAAAAAATACTTCAATTTGAAATTTGATATACTTCCTGATCAAGATGAAGTTGACTCCAATGCTATCAAAGCTCGTCTTTCTTGTTATGATTAACCAGCCGTAAATTTGTTATCTGTAACCATTTCATCATCATCATCATCATCACCACATCATAAAGATAGGGCAAAGCCAACAGTCATCCATTACCTACACTCCAGTCCACCTCCATGACAGCATCACCATAGAGACCATGCTGGCTCCTCCCCCTGAAGGGAGGAGATGTAAAAAGTGCAGTGTGGACTTGGATGAATGAGAAGAAGAGCAAGAAAGGCCTATCTGAATTCCTGGGGAAAAATATAGAGAAGAAAACCCTGTAGTGTTCAATCTTTACATTACAATCAGATAAGCACAAAACACATTGTTATCCCACCAGAGATGAGAGCCCTGCAGAAAGGGATTTGTTTATATGGAAGTTTTGACAAGGCTTAGTAGGTGACATATTTTACAGTGCTTTACAATGCATACCAAACTGCACTGCATGAACAGAATTTAAACCAGTGCTAAAGGGACCTATTATTATGTTCTGCAGCCGAAAACCACAACGTCACCCAAAACATGAAAAATTAAAATAGGCAGAAATGTTAAGTTCGAAGGGTTGATAAAGTTTAAAAGGTTTATAAAAATAACAACACAATTTGCTGAAATTCAGATTGCATATAAACCTTAACAATAATTTTTTATGGTATGTGTCCACATACCTTTCCAAAAACTCTGTTGCCTCACTGGTCATTCTCTGTGTGAGGTTCTCTGATATATATGGTTGCTCCACAATCTCCGCCCCTCTCATGAGAAAGCAATTTAAATTGGGGAATGTGAACAACATTATCTCAAAGAGACTCATTACTATTCCTATCAAAACCAGAAAACCTAAAACTACTTTCCTGGACACAGTTATCACCCCTTTTATATGGAGTAAAGCCAGGGAGACTATGCCAATAATAAGGGTCTTGTAGGGAATATGAACATGGACATGGTGGAAGACTGAGCCATGTCCTGATTGGCAGTCCCGAAGATTCGTCATGATAGTACCGTAGAAGTGGTCAAAGCCATGAGAGGTTGGATGGTGGCAGTGGTCGGCACTGTCTTCACAGTTGAGGCCTAGGTGCCATTTTCCTAAAACAAAATGATTTACACAACTCAACAATTGAAGGCTGGTGGAATAACTGTAAAAGTACAACAAAAACATTTAAACCTATATTTATGTAGAATAAATAAAAATTGTCTGAAGAAAATGTTGCCTGGGCTAGTAAGTGTAGGTGTCTGCTGCAACTTTCATATGGTAGGGTCAGAATATGTTGTAAACAGAAACACGCAGTGTACCCATTGTCTAATAGCTACTAGCAGGATAATAAAGCACAAAGCTCAGATCATCTCAAAGGTTTATTGAACTTGGCAATGAGCTCACTGTACTCAATGTTCTCCACTGTTACCCGATCTCAATTCAATATTACACTATTGGGAATTGGTGGACAGTGAATGGGGTGATGCTATCATGTCAATATGGACTAGAATCTCTGAGGAATGTTTCCAGCACCTTGTTGAATGTATGCAATGAAGTATCAAGGCAGTTCCGATATGGAAAAAGGTGTCAAACCCTGGACCAACAAGGTGTACCTAATAAAGTGGTATGTATGTTTGCGTTTGTGTATACGTGTGTATACTGTACATATACAGATGCAGTCTTTTCTGCCATTAAAGTCTATATTAGAGGTCTCCAATGAGGTCCACAGACCTACAAGGTTTACCTCCCACCCATTAAGCACACCTGAACCAGCTAATAAAGGTCTTTGGGGCTGATGAACATTCAGACAGGTGTGTTGAAGTGAGCTGGAGCTAAACTCAGCAGGTCTGTGGATCTCTAGGATAGACTGGAAAGACTGGTTTATACTGCATACACTTGAATTTGGGATGTCACCTTGGGTAAGTACTCATTGACATGCCATTTTATGAAGCTGGTTTGTAAAACAATTATCCAGTTGTTGCTTGGATGACAAAGGTCTCTTTGTCAAAGGTCACATTTTTAGCAGTTACAGAGTTCATGGTAAGAAAGAAGTGCATACAGTACACATTCAATATTTGCCAACCACTTTATGATAAGCATGTTAAAGCTGACAATAATATAGATGCAAACTACTCACCATTTGGTAAATCTATGTTTTTAGTTAGCAAAATGCAATTTATGTGATTTGTCACACAAATTAATTCCTAATTATGAGTGTTAACCTTAACAGAGCAGTAAAAATAATAACACTAGGCATGTGAAATTAGGAGAGTTATCTTCCTCAGGCTTTAACTGTCTCAACTCATGGTTACAGTGTTTTATATTAATATCATATTTACAAACAGTTCAGAACAAGAAAAACCTATAAAAGTGTACACAATTTGCAACCATTTTTATACTTAGAATGTATGCCTGTCCTACATGATTTTGTTAAGGTAAGGAGAAAAAAGGAAAAGATTATGTTGTAGTGTTGGGTGCACATCTATACATTTCACTTACATAGTAAGTGTTTTGTTCTGAATGAGTAGAAGAATATTACATTTATAATAGAACTATATTTGTAACCTCGGAATGGATTGAGATAATGTTACACCACCCCAATGTTCAAGACGTGATTACGGCTCTGCATTAATCCTTATCCTGGGTTCTAACTGTGGTTCTGAACACTCTCTTTCCTTTTAGTACTCATTCAAACATAGGGAAAGCATTAAATTAAAGCTTCTTTCCATAAAGACAGCTTTACTGCTTGCTCTGATGACTGAGAATCAGCAAGCTGCACGCTCCGTCATTGTCAATCCATGACACTGCAGGTCTATGCATATGTTTAGCCCGCACACACCCACCCCCATCTCTTAAGTCACATCCATATGTATGGTGAATAACAGATGATTGTTGTATGGTGAACAACACATGATTGCTTTTGCCCTCAACATGCCTTTTGCATCTTTGTAGGCAATACAAGCACATAGGGAATAATAAACAGTTTTTGATCTCATGGGGCTCCATACATAAGGACTAACCTATCTCTGAACCAACATTTGTCTTGATTAAACAAGGCTGTTGCGTTATGATAAATGCCCTTTTAATATAAAGAAATGAAACCAAATCTAAACAATAGGTTCACATCAATCAAACACACCTTATGAAACTCCTAGTATGCAGATAAAAAAAAGGACCCACATATGCATTTTGTAGTTAGGGCATAAGGGCATGAGCCTGCAGACCTGTTTCAATGACTTATCAATGCAATATATATGCAAGCTGGGCATCAGCTCACACATTAATGAGACTTTATTGTGTTGCAAAGAAGATATATGCTGTGAATAATGCAGTGACAGGTGGCAGTGACTTATGGCAGAGAGGCAGTGCTCTCTGGCCTTTGCCTTACATACAGTGGTTGTTTGCCAACAAACATTGTGTCATGGGTTTTTTCATGGTTAAGTCAAATACTTTGGATTATATGTACACAATATCTTATGGATACACTTTATCCTTTCAAAATATAAAACTATTTGTATATTTCAAAATATTTGTTCATGCACACAAACACAGACTGTAAACGCATACGCAATATAGTCTGCCAACTTGTAAACCCACAAATTCTAGAAATATATGCCATAACATTCAAAGTTATATATTGAACTAATTACTCATTAAAATGCTAATTTATTTCTCAAAGAACTCTTTTGATGTTAGAAGTACTCAGCTTACCAATTAGAGCAGTGGCATAGCCTTGCTCTTTAGCAGCCCTGGCAAAGGTGATTTCCTCGCGTGGAAGACCTCCTGACGATGCAGAAAAGAGATAAACTCCCAAGCTCCCATGCCCAACCATACCTACACCCTCAACAGAAAATGCAAATACAAAAATCAACTCACTGAAAAACATACGCCAATATTATTATGAAGTCAAATCTTACAAGAGGTATTGCCGTCTTACAGTGAGTCAACTGAACTGGACCCATTGTGTCTCATATTATTATTACTATTCTTCTTAATCTTATTATTATTACTATTCTTACTGTTCCTATTATTGTATGTTTTATTACATAACACTAGTTTATTACACAATTTAGTTTATTACAGCAGAGATCAAGGTCTGACCTGATCGGATGGGGTATCTGCCTGTGAGGAAGGCCGCCCTGCTGGGTGTGCAGAGTGGAGCAGCAGCTATGTGTTGGGTCAGTTTCACCCCTTCCTGGGCCAGCCTGTCAATATGAGGTGTCCTGCAGGCCAAGACAACCACAATAAAATACAGTCTCTTTATAGGAGATGTCAGTTAGATGTAGAAAGATTACTTAAACATGTGAAAAAGAACTAGACAGATATTTCCAAATGTTTTCACACTATGAAACCTATGTGACCTAAATCTATCTAAAGCAAAGCTGTTTTTGTGAACTCTAAAATATCATCTACAAATCTTATGCATGTTAAATGTATTGATCTTACTGTAAATCATTCTTACACCACTATATTTAGTATACATTTATTATTGTTTAATTTTAAAGTACAGATTTGAAACATTTGGTGAAATTTTACTATGTACCATTTTAATAGAAAGAAACTAACAGAGACTACTTGAGAGCTAATATATTAAAGGCTAATATAACATGTCTTTACCAAACAAGTTAGTGTGGATTTCCTGTAACTCAGAGTTAGAAACAATAAAATAAACAGAATTACATAAACTAACCTTAGGGTTGTGTTCCCGTAGCAACCAAGGTCTCCAATTCCTAAATCATCCACCATCATTAAGACAAAATTAGGTTTAGTGGCACTGTCTGGATCAACTGAACAGAGAATCAGGCCAATACTGCATGCGATCCATGAAAGGGATTTCATTGTATGTCCTGAAAGAGAAGTTAACCAACTTGTTATATCCTAGAATTGCATACTAATAACCAACAAGATGGAACAACCCCACAGATCTATTAAATATAATGACCACTACATGTAAATGTTCTGGCAAACAAGAATGTCATGGATGTCATAAACTCAGAGTGGGTTAAACCATATTTCACTTTACTCACTAAAAAATACTCCAGTGACCGCGCGTGCACCCTATCTATATATAATCCAATTTCATGCATTCTTAACTTTTGAAAGGTTGAGCTATTCATTGCGGTTTCAATGCTGATGCATTTTCTTCCTTAAAACGGCTTGTGTGCCGACCTACCTGCTGCACCCGGGACGAATGAGAAATCATCTGTCTGCTGGCACAAACGCCGTAAATCTCAGTGGATGCTTGTGCATAACCCGCTCTGCTACATATTTGAAGGCTTTGAAGACATGTTTATGACGTACGGAAGTAAGCGCATGTCACGTGCTGCGCGTATGGTAGTTTGGTTGGTTAAAAGTTCTCGAAAAACAGTAAAGTGTTCAGTATGGGAAGTTTAAAATCAAGAGGTTACTGAACGTGTACATATGACGGTTTTATTGACGGTTTTATTATTATATACGATGTATTATACATTTACAGCAGAGAGCGAACCTCTCAACCTTTGGGTGTTTCACTACAGTCATTTAATCATGTATATATATATATATATATATATATATGATTAAAAATACACACACACACACACACACACATATATGTATATGCGTATATATATATATATATATATATATATATATNATGATTAAAAATACACACACACACACACACACATATATGTATATGCGTATATATATATATATATATATATATATATGCGTGTGTCTGTGTGTGTAATATATGTAATATATTGTATTACATTGTGTATGGCCCCTAGTAGGAGTTTTATAGTAACATATTTTCAGGAAAACAGCGCCACCTCTTGTATGTTTTTAATATAGTCGTACAACAAAATCACTCGCCTCTGTTTTATTTATCAGAATTCTGTGGTCTACCCTGTTTCATGACAGTCAAGAGATAATAAACACATAACAAGCTTGTCAAAACAGTTTTCACTGTAGTCCCATCTGCATTTTAAATAACATTTAAATGTATTTTGTAAAGCACGAAGAGTGTGTGTGTTTTGAGATTATTTTTTATTTTCATTTTCAAAATCAGTCATTTTCAGAAATTGTTGACTTTTTATTATTGAAGTTTTACAAGAATACACATTTAGAATTCAGTATGTTGCATCTTGATATCACCGGACTGATTTTTTTTATTTTACAAATAAAGAAGGGTACTACCACCAGTGAAAAATTCTACATTTATTTGTTTATTTATTTATTTATTTATTGTATAAGTTATTCTTCAACTCAATACAAAAAAATCTTTAAATGTTATTATTAATAAAAATAAAATAAAAAACATTTTCATTGTTTATTAAACAAAAACACATTCTTCAGTGTGATTTTATTTATTTGATTGTTTGTTTATTCAAGCAACAACAGCCAAATCCCTTCATTTCAACTCTATGGCTCTCCCTATCAGAGCACTCCCTCTGTCTTTTTATTTTCTCGGTTGTACTATGTTGTTCTCAGCCCTTCACCCTCAGCAGCATCTCTGAATATGCATCCATTACAGTCCTCATAGATCATTTACCAACCACACATCTCACTGTTTAATCCCAGCATGCCGACTGTGCCGCCAAACATTTATTCCGCGAGATGTATATGTTCTCATTAACTGTGTTACAGCTCTTCTAAGATCTGAAGCTCTGGAGGCATCCAAGGGTCATTTCTAATATTCACGCTCGAGCGCTTTCTGTGCACTGTGAGCTGCTGGCCAACAGTTGGTGCTGTTGAGCTGTCATCACACTTAAGAAAACGAAGAACAGCTATTACATACAAGCAATGTAAGGCAAAAGCAACTGTCCAGACTATTTCACCGCTGCTATGCAAATCTTGTACCATGGGTCGCTTGTATATATTACATGCTGACTTTATACCCTCTGACACGACCCACTAATTGTGTTATTAAAAATCAATCCGATAGATCGCTGTCACACATTCGTGATTACGCAGTATGCAATTTGTTTTATACATTACAGTGTTATGCAGTCTAATTCGCACTTCAGGTCTCTTGAGAAACTCTTGGTTAACGTTCGTCATTGAGTGAAATACGCACCAATATGCAATGCACTCTGAAAGCTAATAAACAACGTAATAAAACATGGAAAATCACGTCCAAACCGCAGACATCAAAGCCGAAGGCTTCTAATCTTTTTTTTTCAACAAAAGTTGCTTACTGGGAAGTGGTGACAGATACAGCTCGACAGATCAACACCATATTTGGACATATTTAACTGACAACGAATGTTATTGAGGTTCATGTTCAACAGCCGTTTTTAGACTGTTTTTAAAACCAAAATATTTGCTTGTCCAAATGACAATATCGGAAGTGTTTCTTCTTGCATTAAATCTATGCAGATAAAATATATTAATAGTACATCTGTAGTAATATTTATTTGAGATCGTTCTTTGAGAAAACAGTCATACTTGTTTTATTTCAGATAAATGCAATCAAACAGTCAATGTATTGTAACACGTTGACCAGTCGATGGCAGTATCAGCTTTCTGACATGGACTGAAAGATCAATATTATTACACAGTCTGCTTTGTCTGCTGACCATTTTCTTTAAGTTTAAACTTAAGGTATTTAATATAAGTGTGTTCATTATAACAAAAAACAATTCATCAAACTGAAACACTAGTGCAAGTGTGCCATGGATTACTGAATAAAGGGTGTTAGGCAGTAGAATCACTATTTTTTACCATTTGCAGAACCAAATCAATGCAACATGATTCTGCAATGCAATACCACGAAGAATATGAAGTGAAAGTGACGTATTTGTCAATGTATGGTAACCCATACTTGAAATGTGACCTCTGCATTTAACCCATCCAGTGAGTATTAAACACACTGTTTTCCTGCCAGCAAGATTAGGCCACGGCTGCACTGATTCAATGCCGAATAATAACAAAACAGCTTATTCAAAAGAAACTGCTGTGCATCACAGTACATTACGCTGCAAAAAACAGTCTTCAAGAAAGTGTAAACAAAGTTATTTATATTTCTAAACTGTCTTGCACAATGATGTCATATTCCAAATTATGATGAATTTGCCCTTAGATTCTTTGTGTTTAGTATCTGTAGAGCACAGCATAAATTCTGTGGCACACACTAGTAATATGAACCATTATACTTATATACTCATAAAACCATTAATGTTGATAGCTTCTCCAATAAGGGTCATGCCACCGTCACTCAACACATGAGGGTCTAGAGGCCTCCCTATCAGCAAGAGCCCTAGGCTTCTACCTCAGCAGGTAACATGTAGAACCCTCTGGTCAATGCTGGCGCATTCCAGCACAGCCAGCCCACCCAGGTGGAAGAAACCATTGTATATCATGTTAGGGTCCTGACCCACCTTTCATGCTTGGTGGTCGATGTTATCACAAAGAAGCCATGAAAGACAGCACACCTGCATCTGAGGCCTCTAAATGATAACAGGATATTTTAAAACATTTACAACAGTTTATTAGCTTACTGATGCATATATATGTTAATGTGAAAGTGCAGCTTAATTAATTATGTATTAAGTAATCCGTTTGGTTGTGTTTTCACAAGGTTTTCTGTTCGTTGAACAGAATAATATTTATTTTACATTCTGTCTCTCTTTCTCTAAAACTGTCTAAACAGAGCCCAGCATATTGCTTGGGGCCCACATCCCCACACTCCTATGTTCTGATTGAATAAAGGCAATTTGTCAAACATGAGTGAATGCCTTAGGGGAGATAAAAGGCCCAGAGAGAGAAAAGAGCTACGCATCTAAACAGGAGCCCTCACAAAGTGTCATGAAATCAAGCTTTTAAAATGGTCAAATGGTTTACTTTGTAATCTTGTAGTAACATGTCCTTAGTGTAAGTGCAGTGTACAGTCTATAGAGAACCTCTTTGTATAATATCATTATGATATTGATCCCCTATAATACTGTTATGAAAAGAAACAATATTACATTTGTTATCACCTATACAATTACTGAACTTTATGTTCAGTTGAAGATGTTTAAATGTTCTCTTTAATTTCAATTTGGCCAGTACTCTTTCAAATGAAAGGCAATGACGCAGGTGTTTCGTTTCTCACAGGGCTTTTAAACACACTTCATTATCCTAACATTCAATACTGTCTGTGTTGCATAATGACTTTTCTTAAAGAGGAAATCCCATTTTGAAGGGGCAGTTTTTTTAAGGGAATCTGAAATGCTTTATGCGAAGAATTTGTTTTAAGAATAGATAACTTCCAGCTTTTTCCCTTTGTTTTCATTTTGTCTCATGCCACTTTTGTGATTAAAACAAATTAAGCAGAATGTTAACTGACTTATAGGAAAAACAGCAGCAAATTGTACTAACAAACTGCTGTTTGACAAATTCAATAAAATGTTTTGAATTTAATTGTCTCTGGCAAGCTTATATTGGTCCATGTTTTTTTTCCAGTTATTTGACATACTTTGTGGTATGAGCAGTTCGTTCTTTTAAAATAAATTACGCATACAGTGGTTTTCTGGCTGTCTTGGGAAACAGAGTCATTTGTTGTCTATGGGGCTTTATAATTGCTAGACACAATACTGGCCTGCATCCATTTCTGTCTATCATTGAACACAATGTCCCTTATATATATATATATATATATATATATATATATGGGTATCTTGCTGTAAGCTACACCAGGAACATACTCTATTTAGTGTTTTCAAGTGGTTTCACACTTTCCTGAATTTAAACAACAGATGTCAAAAATGTTAATTCACTCAAATTAACTGTCGGAATTTAGTTTTTTTTTTACTCTAACCAAGAACAGTCTGCCACACTCCAGTGGTGCAAAAACCACAACAAATGCCTTTATGGTTTCTGTACAAATCTCACAAAAAGAGAAATTTAGTCATAAGTTATGTTTGAATTAGAAGGGAAAGCAATAATCGATCACTCCAAAGTGACTGACCATTGGAGAATATGATGAACTTGTTGAAAATACCCAAACTAAAATAGGGGATGATTGTCATAGAGAAGTGTATGGCCATTTTAGTACAAGCTTATTCAATGAAACTAAGTTAAATAAAGTCTTCATTGTATTTATGGGGTGACAGAATGCTTTCCCAAGCAGTTAATTAATGTAACAATCTACACTAGTATCAAACTTCAAATTCTCTAAGGAATTGTTGCAGAAAGACAGATTCTCTCTCAGGTAAAGCATTGTGTGAATTACAAACATAACAAAGAAAGACTAAAAAAGCAAAGTCACTTTTTCTTCTCATTTTATTTCCACAAATAATAAGGCTGAGACAGACCAGCCTTTCTGCCTCTATTAGATGTCATGTCATCACTTGTCACTTCTTGTTTGTTCTGCTTGGGCTGAACTGTCCCTCTGCTGTTTTCTCTTTATCTTTTGTTGTTTTTCACTTCCACTTTTGAAGATATAATTTTACCCCACAGTGTCCCTTTGAGAGGCATATGTATAAAAATGGCAAGTAGTCAACTAAGCCAAATAAGGCTGTTATGTAAAGTTGGCATGTACAATGATTTACATGTAGAGGTGAAATTAGAGATTTATACATTTTAGACTCTGCACTGGCTCAAAAAGATTTGTCTGTCCCTTTTTAAACCATTGCTATCATCCTTGTAATCTGATTACATTAAAAATGTAAATAATAAAGAGAAAAAAACAATTGGACTGGTACTATATGCCACATAATGAAAGACATGGCAGCAGAGTGGAAACACTATATAGAAAATTATGTGGGCTATAGTTAATTATAAAAGTTATTAGTCAGAGCTAAATGAATGTTAATTTTTAACAAGTCAAATTAGTCCAGGATCACTTTTAGTCTTGGTCTAAAAATCTAACCATCTGTGTGTTGAACCATCTTGTGTGGTCTGGAGGTTTTTAAATCACTGTGGTGTGCAGCAGAAATTATGCTCACTGCTCATGACTATTGTTTAGACAGAACACAAAGGATGTGGCATTGAGCTACAGCACAGTATGTCTACATGTGTGTGTTCTGTGAGTCCCGCAATAAGGCTATTGGACAGTACTAGAAACATAGCACGTGCCTAAAGATCAATGTAACCCTGTGTCCGGCAAATTTCCCACATTAGCCAAAGCAAACCGCTTGACTCAAGTCCTTTCCCGGACATCCCTTTGAAAACAAGTGGTTTGGCCACCCACCCCCCACATCCTCCATCTATTTCCTCTCCACAGAGCCATGCTACAATTTTAGCACAATAATCTAGAGCAAACACAAATCATTAGCACAGCATTTTATGCAATCTCTGTTTTTTTTGTACTGTGAGAAAAATGTGGCTTAGGGAAGCAGACACACTTCCTTCACATGGTAGTTTATGTTTTTGTAATGTTTTCTTGTCTTTGGATTTTCTGTGTGTGTCTTTTCACAGTAATAAAAGACTATTGGTGTTTTATGATTCATAATTTTTTGTCCACTCATCCAGGGAGCCAGTGATCCATCCTTTCATTAATTCCTTCACTCATTTGCAACAGATGCTGGCTGTTGACCTCTCCAAGTTAAGGGGGAACAGAAGTGTAGCTGTACTGTAGAAATGACAGAGCCAGAGGTGATCAGAGGATCTCTGCACTGTGTAGCTTATACTGACAACTTAATTGTTTCCTAAAGATATATGAGAATTGATCCAAAGAAAATCGCCAACAAGGTCTTACAAGCTCAATGGACTCTTTGTTACTTTTACATAAACTCTCTAATTGTCAGTGTGTTTGCTTGAGGTGTGAAGCTTGTCAGGTGTATATATATATATATATATATTTTTTTTTTGTTTTTTTTTGCCACAGGGCAGAAAAACGTGTTATGACCATGTGTGTGTATATCCTTTAAGTATAAATAGGTCTCCCACTTAAGGATATGGGAGATTGTAGTGCCCAGTCACTCTAATGGCTGGCGCAGTGCTGTTCTGTGTGGTGACTCCTGTCTTTTAAGCATGTTTAGCTTCAGGTTTTTTGACTGCACCCGACAGCCAGTTTTTCAGTCTCTTGCCCCAAATTTTTTTTATTTTATTTTATGATAAGATTTATTTGAAGTCTGTACATTATAATGACAAATATAATACCTTTTTTATTTGCAATACCAGTGTTGACATTACATTGTCTTATTTCTCTCCTGCTCTACTTTAAGACATTTTAAGCCTTGCTGAGATTTATTCCTTTAATGTAGCTTGTCTAATCTCCTGAGAAGTTTCTAAATTCTTAGGCTTCAATTTCACCGCATTTTTGCCTTCAGCAATGCTAACTGGAACAGTATACAGAATATGCCAGTTTTGAGTAGTGACTGGCACACACGTTGACGTGCTAGCATTATGTTTTCATCACCTCAAACCTCTGTTCTTCTTGCAGGTTCAGCAATTCTATAAACAATCATACAGGTGTGGAGGACCAGTTGCCCATAACCATCTAGACGTCTTGTCATCGATTCTATCAGATGTACATGCTTTGATGTCTTTGGAAAGCTCTTCCTCTGTTAAAGCTGATCTGTTAATTGGTGTGAGGTCAATTTTGGCAATAGCTTTGACTTGCTTTCATTTGTTGATTCTGAGTAATTCCAGTACTATCCTTACCTTAAGACTGTTTTTCTTTTTAAAGAGCAGCTTTCAAAGAAATAACACTCAAGAGAAAAATTGTCTTTTTAACATCAAGTTTTTCACTCACTGATTTGAGGCTTCTGTTGTTTTCACATATGTGCTCTTCGTGTATATTTCTGTGAATCTGATTTGAGCACCGTTAGCTTCTTGACACAATGTGCTACTGATCATTACCTTTGTAATGAACACTAGGATGCTAACAGCCAGTCAAGAATGGCCAGCTTCTTCACAGAACTCACCAACCTCAAGACTGCACTGCAGAGATCATTCATCAGGTCTGCCCTTACCAACCTTAATGGTACTGAAATCAATACCTTGGAATGGGCCTCCTACTGACCCACCTTTCTGAGCAATGTTGACTACAAAATAAATCAATTTGCCCGTAATTTGATGTCAATCGACATGAGTGCATTAATCAAAAACCTTGAAAAAGTAAACTCGTTTTCTGGATTGGCAATATTAACCTGTTTAACTGGTATTTTAAATCCGGGTTGAAGGAAATAAGGTCAGCTTGGATGGATGTCAAGAAAAAAGCTTTTGAAGAGAATTGGAACATTAAACCACATCATTAACATACAGGAAAAAGAACCAGCAAGTAGAATCATAGAATCATTAATCATAAAGAGTTGACAGCGGCAGCAGCTCAAAGTGAATGATGATGAGCCAAGATAAATTTGATCTCTGTTCATCACCATTTGGAAATGTCACACTTTGTTGTTTGGTACACACTATCAATATTGTTACAACCATGCATTTATGTGAGGAGATACATGATTATAGTTCATAATCATCAGAACAAAAACAAGGAAAATTGGGCTGGACTGACAATTTTTTAAACTTAATTTGTATACTTCAGTGGCAATAATGCGCAAGAAACCATTTAAAAATATTTCTTTAAATGTTTTGATTTATTGACACAGTTTGTGATCGACGAAGCTTCTCATCTCTCATTGAACGCTGTTAATCATACCTTGTGAGAGACGTTATTTTGTACATGCAACTGCAAAATCCATAAGTGCAACATTTTTCACAATTTCTAAAAATATGATTAAATCATGGTGGTGTCAAACTTCCAACACCGTGCTAGATGTCAATTGCAGTGGTGAAATCGAGATGTCCCCTCTGTATCTCTTAAGTTAGTTTTAGCACTGTTAATTTTCCTGGGCTTAGGAGGCAGATTTCCAATGGGAGTATCTCAATGCAAAGCTTGTACAGAGACTGAAGCTGAATTTCCCTGGAGCAGTGCTTTCAGTAGGTTTGCCATGAAGTCTGGATGAGTATCTAGGTGGTTGCCAAAGTCTCAGACTTATTTCAAAGAGGCCAGTGGTCTCCGATGAGTCAAAGCACGCAATATTCATGAAAAGTGTGTGCATGTGTGTCTGTGTGCGCTTTAACACATAGCACTCTGTTCCTGTTCACAGCCCATCTGCTGCAGTGTTCTTGATAAAATCCAGAGCATTATGGGGAAGATGGATTGAGTGTCAGATGGTCTGTGTGTGTGTGTCTGGGGTAGAACTGAATAACAGCCTAGGGATACATAAAAGAATCTTTAAATCTGATTATTTCCCTAAAAACAATGTGAGGATCAGACTTTTATAACAATTTTGACAACTTGTACATTTTTGACAATTTTTACTGTGTTTTAACTGTGTGATCAAATTGACAATGTCACAGTGCTCACGCCACAAAGGTTGTTAAATCTAAATAAATGGTCTAAGCTCTTTGCATTGAATGGTCTTGCAGAAACCATGAAGAATTTAAAAACAATTGAGAAAGCTAAGGAAATCATGAAATGACCATGAAATGACAGTGTCCCAAAGGCAAAGGATTTTTCACTTGATGATAACTGACATCCCAGTTTATTTTTTAAGTTCTTCAGGACAAAATAACTCCAGATCTTTGCATCATGTATCCATCAGCTTTGCTATTTCCATGGAAACATATACACACAAACACACAGACGCACAATGCACTACCCCACACTGTTCTTCACCCTCTGCCAACATCTCCACTGATCAATACTAATTTTAATATCATTTGGTTAGAAAATTGATTTGCAGCCTTGTTTGCTGGTTGTAAAATAAACTGCTCTATGGATCAATGCTTTCAAGGTTGGTCCAAACCCCATGTTCCATTAACTGACATAAGCTGAGAACTCTCACAGTTCATATTTCCATTCACAAAAGGTATCTATGCTTGTTGACTCTCAATATTCTCTATAAAACATAATTAAGTCTTGGACCAATAAATAAGGTGACTGCTATTGTTTAAGCCATTAAACAGTTGATTGTGGACGTTGTAAAGTAAACATCACAAAGGAAATCATTAACTGAGTTCTTTATTTCTTATTTTATTTAGACACATCAGATTTGAGCCTGTAGGTCCTGTGGAAAATGTCCTTGATTATATATTGATTTTCTGCAGACATTCAAGCTTTTTGTAATGGGACTCATCTAGACTGTCAATCACAGTCATGGTTTAGCCAGTGATCCTTCAAAACCTGATTCAATCTGTTTAGCAGCATTTGATGAAATCCTTCTGAATCTGGGTCATATTAAATGTTAATGGTATGATTTCAACACAACTTCAGCATTGGAGTCCAGAAAACATTATTGTGCTTATTCATACGGAGTGCAGATGTGTGTTTATGAAACCAGTGTGCCGATCATTTGCATTATTATGTAAAATGCTTATGCAGGGTGTTGAACATATAATACAGGGTGTTGAACAATCCAATCAAAGCTATGAATACTGCACATGGCATATTTCAGGTTTCTGTATGCATATATGGCGTTGTGCCTACACATATAAACATCCGAGTGTGGCCTACCAGTTTAGACTATTTTGACATAATTATTTATTCCATAATCAGCTGGTAAGTGTTCTACAAAGTGCACTACAAACTTAAGTGCACAGTGCACACTTTGGACTCTTAAGGTGTCGCAATGGGCCCTGAGCTATGCTTTCAGTGCTGTGAGCCACACTGTACGCGGCACTCACACTGTGTTTTGCTGTAAATTTATGACTCCCATCTCTGAAGTGTGATTCCACAGCCTCTGCTTTTGATTAAGCACCGATGTGTGCCTCATCAGCACTATCAGAACAGCCATCTCTGCGGCTGTCAGCAACACCCACACACGCAAACAAGCGTGTTCTCTTTTGCTCTTGCACACACACACACACACACACATTTGCCCACTGAGGTAATATATCTCTCTCCTGGCTGTGAGGGAGGTCGGCCATCATTTGAGAGAGTGCGGATAAAGAGTGGAGGATGAATTAAAAGAGCTGATTGCTGTTGACAAAGCATTCATAACAAAGGGAAAATCTGTCTGGCACAAAGTCTGTCTTGGTTTCATCTAGGATCATGCAGACAAACAGTGCTGTCGTTTCGGATTGAACGACTCAATAATCCACAGCACCGATCCAAACAACATTGCAGTTGTTCACAGTCTTCCATGGTTACTGTCATATTTTTATTTATTTGCTTGACGAAAATATCACAAATCACGTTAGTGGTATCGCCAGTGATTAATGCATCACTGGTGGAATACAACAAGGTGTTGCCATGGGAACTGGATTGTGAAAATAAATAATTCAAAATGTGAATAAAAACATTCCAAGTTAATTTGCCATGATGAGATAATCCTTAAAGAGACACAGAAAAACACAAGTGTTAATCTGGTACTTTGTCATACTGGATCTCTTAAATAAGGGTAGAAATTTACTCAGTCAGCTGAATTTTCGCTTGAGGCCATCAGAAGGCTAGAACTGTATTGTTAAAAAAATTATGCAGTCCTCAGCTTTGCTGTCAGCACTACTACCATTAGTCCAGTCAGCTACAATGTTTGATATCACAATTCAGCTATCTAATTGACATAAAGGCTTCATGCATCCCCCACAATGCATGCAGACAAAAATATCTTGTTTTGCTGCTATTTCTTTACTGAATTCACTGCCAGTAATCCCGATGCAGACAACATGTATAATCCATATTAAATAGGATTTAGAAAGAAAAAAGCCTCAACAGAACCACAAACAGGAGCAGCATAGATGCAGTGTTGTGCTGCACAAAAACAAAGTTTCAAAACATTAATCTTTGTGGAAGAAGGAATCAAGGGCCCCAGATGTGTATATGGAACTATAATCTATTTATCGCATGAGCTTCCCTCAAGTATTGCCTGTAGCATCACCATATCGCCACTCTTTTTAGTAGGTCTGATTTAATAGCGAAGTGTTGCTTCATAAAAAAATGTCTGGCTGATATTGGATAGTATCAAATATACAGTGCTAAAATAATGGCTCCCTGAACTGGGTGCTGATGGGAGAAAACAGCATCAGCGCAGTGCCATAAAACTGAGAGTAATAACTGCACATCTGCTCTCTGTTCTTATGGACACAAAAACACACTCCGAGGCACATTAATAAATACTATACATGTGCACTTGTGCACACAAACACATTTTAATAGATATTTAAACGGGCACTTAACATAGGCTGCAGCAAACATGTATACACTACAGTAAATGCCTGTACACACACACAGATTCTTCCCAAGTGGTCTTCTCATTTGTCTGTGTCCCGCTTTCTTATCGGTTCCCTTAGTGACGACCATAGCTGGATGACAACAACAACAGACTTGCAGTAATAGCCAAAGGTCTCTCCCTGGAGTACAGCAAGGCCCACTTCACAATTCAGAGCACATTCTATTAGATTAAACTGGAAAATCACATTACATCTCATGTAGTTTGAATTCATTATCTTGCAAGCAATTCTTATTAAGTTTTATTTAAAGATCTTATTTAAAGGTCATTACAAAAGTGTGCCCAATGCAGAAAGCTCATCAGACAACAGAAAATACAGGAAGCTATTATCCTTTGAACCACATATTTTAGTAATGATTTATTCTGGCAGCACTCACCCGTGTAATCTTCTAAAGTGGCTCAGGATATGCAGGGACCATATTGTAACATTTGCAAGAACGCATTGCACCTTAAAACATGTTGCACTTTGAAGTGTTGCCAAAATGAATCCAATAAACAAAAACATTAAGCAGCCAAACAAAAATCAATTTTAGTTTCATTCACAGTGGTACAGCCACATTTCTTGTGCGTTAGGTTATTGAACTCTTATGAATGCCAAATTTTCAGTGTCTTTGAGGGAACTCATTAGTTAAGCCATAAGTTATGTGACTTCTTTTAAGTATAGCATGAGTAATTGCTCTTGCACTAAAGTGACTGACATTCAACTCTATGCTATACGAGTGTCTTCTTCCCAGAAATGTTCAGCTCATAATGTAATAAACATTGAGTAATCAAAGCAGTGCTTTATGAACAAACATTCTATGAGGTCACCGCTTTGTAAATTTGTAGAAAAATGCAGATTTCACACAAGCTGCTTATGAAACGTCAGAAAAGCTGGATCAAATAAAACTTTCCAAATAAGTCTGTCGTGTTTGGATTTAAACAGTCTCTAAATGTTCAAGAAGACACAGAAAAGGTCTTCAGTAGAGTTCATGGGAAACATTAAAATAAATCGTGTCATCAAATGGGAAACATCCAAATAAAAGTGTCATCATTCTAGCTGATTGCCGTAGAGTTGGAACTTCATCAGATTGGAGCTAGTGTGCGCTACCTGATGCCTATTACACAGGAATTGAAGATGTAAGTGAGAGCACAGGCCAGAGTGCAATCATTTTTTTAAATGTCTCTTGTGGGATTAGCTGGTTGTGAGGCAACTTGTCAGGGAGACCCATGGGAAAGTGGGAGGAGAAAATATCACATCTCCCTCTGGCTTTTAAAAGTGTGAACTATTTTGATACATATTTCATCTACTCAAACGTTCAGTCCCTAAAGTCATCTTTTCTCCCTGTCTCTTGATGTCCCTCGATCTTTTGCTTTTCTTCCCATAAGATTTCTTTCTTCCTGATGCTTTTTCCTTCCTCTCTCTCCCTGCTCTCTCTTTCTCTCACACTCTTTCTGTACCGTTCTCTAGTCACTCTCTGGAGCATCATAAATGTGTTGCAAGCATATCGAGTCTTCCCAAACTCCCCAGCCCCCACTTTTTCTTTCTCCTTTTTCTTCTAAATCCCTGTCTCTGGGTCACTAGAGTCCAGGAGCTCTCATAAATCCTAAGGCACAGTTCAACACTTCAGCAGGGAAACTAAAAGGCACTTCCAGCCAGACTATTCCTTCTCTAATGCTTTCACTGAACAGTTCAACTCCAGATGCAACACAAATCGCTCCATGGATTTAATGAGATATACTCTGTATCAGTCCAGGCTTGGTTTAAACAACTTACATTATGATATGTTCTACTAATTTAATTCCACTGACGTACCATTGACAATAAAGTCGATATTGATGTGCCATATTCTAAAAAAACAAATAGAAAGACTCCCTGTTAAAGCAACCTATTGGAGGTCTTCTGTACACTCTAAACGCTCAATGTGCCACATTCTTATAAACACTTTTCTCATGAGAAGAAAAAAATAGTGTTTTTGTCTATTTGTCTTGTGGTAAAACATCTAAACATCTTCAAAATGCTAAATTTACTTGATCAAGATAATATTTTTTTTGGAATATATCTTAAAGGTATATTTTTCTTATCCCATTCTTATCAGCTCTCTTGTCTAACCATAATCCAAAATGTTGTTAAATTTATGTTCAATATTTATAATTGCAAAATATATTGCCTAAAAACAATTCTTATTATCTAATGCATTTTTTCTTCCCAAGTGAACTTATGTGGTTCTAAGCATGTTTAAATATTGTTACTGGAAAACAAGACAAAAATCTGTTTTAAGAAAATGATTTTGCAGTGCAAAGAGTTCGAACAGATAAAAGACATATTTTCTTATAAAGCATTTACAGTTTAACCATAAAAAAAGATAAAACAGTATATTAGCTTAAACCAAGTGCACACACACATACACGAACATCACATGTGAGGTACAACATATGGAAGCCATACCACACTATCCAAACATGCCGCTTGTAATATCCTTCACATGATACAGTCTGACAATGTAGATGTGAATTGTTATGAAACATCTGTAGAATAATGGGTAGTGAATCTACTATATAACAAAGATACTTAGCCAGGAGCAAGAATGTTATATTAAGGAGGTTGTTTCGTAGACTTCCATTGATTTTATATCAGGCTAATGATTCCCTAACCCTAACCCAATAGAAACACGTACATAGGATTAGATTTAAAGAAATGCATGACTTGGCCGATTTATGAGCTTTTATCTAGGGAGGACTAGTAAAATGTCCTCAAGTTGGTTGTCATGATATTTTACAATGTTAGTGAGGATATTTGGCCTCACAAATATAGCTAAACCTGTAAACACACACACAAGCTTTCATTGTGATATAAAAGCCACGCATGTGCACACACATACACACACACACACACACACACACAAGCTTTCATTGACGTGGAGGCCAGATGTGGAGTTGAATTCTAATGAAAGTGACTAGAGAGCCACAAGACTTGCCTGCATACATATGTGTATGTTTGAGAAACAACACACTTGTCCCTTGAGCTTAGGGCTTTATGATGGCTTTGTTTGCACACACACACTAAACCACTAAAATAGAAGCAGAACCCAGTGTGGTTGTATCAACAGAATGTCTCTTTCCTTTGAAAAATAAACACAATTATCTCTGTATATACTGTTATTAATACAGGCTGGAAACGTTGTTTGCCACTGAGGGAGAAAATGTGATTATTTTTGTATCAAATGGGTCACTGTCTCAATTGGAATTAGTATTTTTATATGGACGTTTTTATGGGTTCTGATTTAACTGCATGATAATTACTTGCCAATGACCTGCAATTACATATTTACACACTGTTACAAAGCACACAAGCAGTATGGTAAAGGGAAATCAAGATTTAATCATATAAAATATGTACATAAATTTTTATTATCCATGGGAATTTACAAATATATTTATAGAAATTCTCCTTGCAAGGGTTTGTCAGTTTATGAATGATGCTGGGGAACCTGCACATACATACACACACATTCATGCACAGACATACAATTTCACACCCACAGAAAGTTACAAATCCACATAACACATTTGTATTGCATACATAAATAAATAAAGAACATATAGTATATACAGGAATTACACGAAAACAAACATATCCACAACATATTGAGCAGACACACCACTTGACACCCTCATAAAATTCCATGTCATTTTTCTTTAACATAATTAGATTTTTTTTTGTAATTGATACCTTATTTGTTGCTATCGACACAATAGGGATACAAACAGTAAAATTACATGCTTAACAAACACATGCACAACCACAAACAGTTGTATTGCATCAGGCGTATTTACAAGTCAAACCAAATTAGTCATCACATGCAATATTGGATTAAAGAAGATCAGTTTGCAGTGCTTAGGGTGTGGGTTACCAGAAAGTCGTATTTACGGAGGGTGCAATTCAAATCTTTTACCACAGGGTTAAAGTTTAAAATCCACTTATTTTCTTTGTTTTAATCGTTTTTTTGTGGAGCTTTTGCTTTTGATGCCCAAGTCTTTGCTGCATATTCAATTCTAATTAATTGTTGTAGCCCCACAAGAAATTACTGGTTCCTCACAATTTCATTTTGAGATTACAGCAGGTCTCCATGTTAAATTCTGGGGGAGCTGACTGGCTCAGGTTAAAACTCAATTAGCTGTTCTTTGGTTCATCAGGTTTTCTGTCTTCCTGAGGAGTCAGTTCTGTTTCTGGATTATGTATCGCAATGTGGACTTCAGTGCCGCTCTATCACAGACCTTAGGTGGTGTTTCTTAATCCTGGGTTCTGTGGATTACAGTTAAATCACATACACTAAAGTCAGGACAGGAAAGCAATTTATCTCAGTTACCTTGAGATTACTGTATTTGTTAATCAACACACATAGTTTCATTTTAGCTTTAAAAGATGGTGCTGCTTGCACATAATATTGGACCTCTCAAAGAAGAATGACTTTCTAATAAGAACCTTTCCTAATAAGATTTAAATCACAAAGGTCTCTTGCATTTGAGGCACCAGGGAGGTCAATGTCATACATATAAGAGGTATTTAATGGTAAACTTTAAAACAAGTGCAATGCCAATGTTTATATGTATTCATATAAATCATGGGCTGTGTAGTTACCCAAAAGTGTATTAAGTTAAATGAGTTTAAAATGCTTACTGTAGTGCAGGACTGGCCTGCTGTGAGTTGGCGTCTGAAAGGATCTGGAAGTTGCTGGCCCTTCTCCTTCCGTAGTGATTACCTGGACCTCAAGCCTGTAGAGAGAGTCCAGCTGAAGACCAGAAACTACCAGGATATTACGTTCCTAAATTTAGGCACAAAAAATGAATTTCAGACCATACACAATTTAGACAATTTGAATTGCTGAAATTATTCAAAGTTCATTTACATTGTCTAAAAATTGGAATTAAATCTTGGGGCACATGGTGAAAAATTGGGACAGCATGGTAAAAACTACAACAACATACAAAAGCGATATGATTATAAAATGAAGCACTGTCTATGGTAATAAATGAAAACTACAGTTTAAAATAGATTACATAAGCTGGTTTGGTGTTGATCTAACTGGTGGACCACTCCAGTGTCCAAAACCCAACATATTCTAATAGATCAGCATACTAGCATCCCATGTTGGGGACAAACAACTAAAACACAACATGACTTACTGGAGGCAGGATCTGAGACTGGGATATGAGACTGTTGGGCAGGTTATTTCTGCGGCTCTCTGTGATGACCTCTGCCCATGTGACCTGGAACCCTGTGACCTGCTGTGGGGGTTGAGGTGTTGCCACTACCCATGAGAACAGGCCTGTCACATTCCCCATGTAGACAGAGAAGGCTGCTGTCAGGTTCTCAGCCTTGATTATAACCTTTTGAGGAATCACTGCTGAGAACATACAGAATCATATAAACAAACTGCAAACATACATCATAGCAGCATAACAAAAAATAGTTGTATAGGCTAACAAATAAGAGTACATTATTAAATTGTAGCTGTACAGTCATCTTTTTCTATGAAATCTCTGAATAACCTGAGACTGTGGAGCAGGGGATGGGTTTAGGGCTCTTGCTTTGAATGGCTGCACAGGATGGGGTGTAGAAGGTTGTGCTCTCTGCCTGGGTTCGACCCTTTGATCCTACTGGCTGGATGATCACCTTATATTTGCAAGAGAACTGTAGACCGTGAAGGCTGGCAAAATTCTCCTGCTCAGAGAAATGAAAAGAGAGCAAATGTCAGACACCGACGTTTCTGAGAGCAATTCATTGGGAAATATGATGATTAATCACCCATCACCACATTCAACCTGGCTGTGTGCCACACTCATGAAATCTACAGTGCATGTTTGCGTTGAGTTTTTTATTCCATTTTAAATGTTTTGAACACATTTATCTCTCACAATAAATCATAATGACATATAATTACACTGATAATAATCCTGAAGATGCAAAAGATGATTTCTTCTTATGTTTTCCTGAACTTTAATAAAGGAAGCGTTCTAAAATTCAGGCAGAAGGGATATTCCGGCACATGGTGAGTCATGTGGCAGGAATGATCAATGAACAACACATGAATGCTCTCTCTGGAAATCCATCTTATGTATGAGCTGTCAGAATGTGGCTCACACCTGTAGAAAGGATAGAAGAAATGTTCTTGACTGGTTACCTGGGTGATGAGCTTTTCCTGGGTTCTGGAGCCATTGTGACTGCAAAACTCTGGAGACCACTGCACACGATAGCGATTCACAGTGGGATCTGAAATGACAGATTCATTAAAGACTTATGTATATATTCATTTTTTTCTACACATGAGTCAAATGCCAGATTCACCAATCAATCATGTGCTCACTTTTAAACTTTATCTTAGCCTTTTATTATATAATTGAATTGCATTATGCTACATTACAGAATATTGCATCATTTTTGAACTTTTTAGTAGATACAAGGTTAATGATTGACTGGTAAACATTGGTAATAATCCAATTAAAAATTAACACAAGCAATTAATGGTTAGTAGCATGTTCCTATGTTCTTATAGCCTTGTTTCTTTTTTTTACAGAAAAAATACCCAGAAAATATGCAAATACAAGCAAACCAATACAATGCAACACAAAACTAAGCAAAGCAATCATAATAATGTATCTGACAGATCAGTATGAATTAAACATATTCAAGACATACTGGCTGAGTACAATGTGAATTGGTTTACGCACCATTTTGCATGATTTGTTATGTATGAAATGAGATGTTTTCATTTCCATGGCAGCTTTTATTTGTGGGTTTAATGTAGGTTCAACTCATCACTCATTGACAGAATGAAAGTATTGAAATGTAAAGTTAGGTCAAGACATGCCTCATCAGTTCATGTTGGCACAAAGAGGTCCACGTTTATTTAAAAAAGGGTTCTTATCACTTTTAATACAAGGAGTGATTGTTCATCATTTGTTACACAATCCATATTCTCAACTTTTCATTGAGTAGTTTGTTTACAGAATCACAAAGCATAGCTTTAAACAAGCAAGGCACAGTAATACAGTAGAACCGGACATTTTCCCAGATTAAAGACATGATCTATTGCCTCTGTCATACCTCTCTTTTTCCAGTAGACACGGACCTGAAGCTGTCCATCTTGATAAAACGGTGTACCCATGTCTAACAGATCCGACTGGGGCTTTACGAAAACCGGGCTGACTGTTGGTTCCAAATCTGTGTTACATCAAATATGGAGAAAAAGTATAAAGTTACAAAAGGAAAACATTTACAGCTGTTGTTCGCTGTATTTCACAACACCCAAATGAGTGCTATTAGGTACCAAGCAGAAAATGTGCAGCAATTATAAAAATAGTTTCATACTGGATTGTCTCTGGTTTGTAGTAAACTGAAGTATGGCCTTGGAGCTCTTGAGAGGGACTTGACCCCAGTATGAAACTGCCTGCAACTCCACTATGTAACTCCTGTTCTCTGTCAAGTCATCCATTTCAGCATAGGTAGAGTCCTAGCCACACACACAAAACCCACATGCATGCATTAATGAAATGAAAACAAATGGCTCCCATATGAAACTGAAAGATAATCTCATGTATTCATTTTAACCACCCTGTAATCCAATAATATAGGATCTGATGCTGAGTCAAGTTAATTATATAAATCATAGCAATAAAGTACAATAACAAACATCTATAATTTTTGTATGAATATGTAATACATTATGCATTTACTTGCAGCATACTAATTTTTCCCAATCATTTTAAATAGAAGCCATAAATGAAATAGCTGAAGGCCTCTTATTAAAATGTGGGCTGAATTCACTCAGTTTTCAGAGTACAATTCCATGTCCCTTAGCTGACAAAGCCCTCAAAAATGTAACATGTAAATATGAAGCAAGCAGCACAACTGCCATCTCTTGGATTCCTAAAGGGGGGAAAAATAAACTCTTCAAAATGATCTCATTCAAAGATAAACAATTCAACTGTTATTGAGAGATTTACTTTTTTCAAGAAGAACTAGAATTGATATGTTATTTTTGGCTGTGTATCACATGGCGCCCAGAAATGTTTGCTTGTGCCAGGAGTGGTGATGCAATGCAGTACCACCCCAGTTCCATGTCTGAAGCCTTTGGATTAAGGGCTTGGTGCGATCAAAGGCCCGATCTCCAGTTGTTTATCTTGCACCATTTGCACTAAAATATCTAATTTGTTGTGGCTTGCTAAGAGAAATGGGCTGGGGAGCTTAACACTCAGGGGGTTTTGGGAGCAATCCAATTTATGAGAAAGTTAAAGAGTATGAAATAGAGAGAGAGAATGGGCAGAGAAGTGGTGTGTGTGGAAGAGTCATATGAATTACCCCATTGACTGTCTGTCTCTTTTTGAGTTTGGGCAGCACTGTGTGATCAGACCAGCTCCAGGACAGTTTGAAGTGATTAACAGGGATGTCCAAGTCTACAGCCATGATCCAGCTGAGGCGAACAGACACAGAGCGATCTGCACCAAAGGTCATGTCGCTGATGTGGAGGTCAGAGGGCGCCGGGGGAGGGGCAGGATCTGAGAGGGGGGGTGACCCTGATGTCAGTTTAATGGTAGAAATACAACTTAGCAAATGTTAATGTGATATTGCTTTTATACAACAGTTCTGTAAACAAAAAGTAATGCTGAGTAACTTACACTTACATTTACATTTACATGGCTATTAATATTGGTATTTTTCGCTCAGATTAAAACAGGCATTTTTAAAATAGGTTAAAAATGATTAACCATTGCTTGCCACCTCACAGACTGAAAGCCCATCTGAAATGTGCAAGCACAGGGAAGCAGCATGATATAAACACTGAATCGTCCCAGTGCTGTTGAAACATCAGTGCTCTTGTAACGTTGCTGTACCAATTAAATTAAAGACCAGAACTAACTGTTGCATAAAATCCCATGAGGTTTCATCTTTGCATCATTCTTTCAGTTATTACTGAAACGCACATATTCACACCTTTAGAGGATCTGAAGTGTCTGCTAGGGGTGGTGTATCCTCTTGTCCCATGCACATTGACTGCTGCCACCCTGAACTGGTACCAACGACCGGGTCGAATGTCTGTCAACCACACACGCTCCTCTGATGTCTACAGATGCATGAGTGTGATAACATAAAATGACTGAAGGAAGTTAGAAAGGAATCACTAAACCCATGACCTGTCAAACACCCGTTCAAACATACCCGTGCCACCACCTGCCACTCAGTAGCTCCGTCCTCACTGGGGTGGATGCCGTAGTTCCATCTCCTCTGCAGAACATTCAGCACCGGCTCTGCTGACACGTTGAACTTAGAGGACCAGCGCACTTCCAACACACCAGACTCCAGCTCCTCAAAGACCAGCTCCTTTCTGGGCCTGAGAGGAGCACCTGGAGATTATGGTAAAATTTACAGCCTATCTGGTCTAGAGGAGGTGCATGATGCATTGATTGCCCATATATTTACATAACATAAAAATTTTAATATTGAAATTACATCCAATTGTTTTAGCCACAAAGTTAAAGCTACAACAAGCAGCTGATTATATTGTTAACAGCCCAAGAATTCCATTTCAATACGACCTTATTATCTAGTACTAAAGTCACTGATATCAGTTTTAACTGTGATTAAGTCAGCTGTCTTTAGGTCCAGGTCTTACCCCTGTAGAGATTCTTTGGGGACTGACAGGTATGTCCGCAGCCGTTCGGGCAGCACTTTTTCTGGGCTGAACACTCCCCGTCCTCCTCACATCCCTCCACGCAGGCAGCTGCAAACCCGCTGGCTCTCTCTGGTGCTGGGCAGTCGCCCTGTTTCACCACCATCACTGATCGTAGAAACTCACAGCTCGTCACACATTCCCCATGACGCTTCGGAAACGCATGCTGAGGAGATTAGATGTTCTTTTAACACCTGCGCCTTATTTATTAAAGCAATTAAATCATATGCTATTTCTTTCCTATATAGATTATTGCTTTTTAAATGCTGCATGCGCACTTATTCAACTTTAAGAATATAAAGTCTTATATCAGTACATAAGACTGATTTGATTCTCAGTTAGTTGTATGAAGGAAGATCTCTCTTGTTTCTAGTGCTACTTTTATTACAAGATTATTAAAAGATGGTAATGTGTGTGACGCATGTGTTGTTAATGAACTACTGGTTTATATTTGTGAGCACAAACGTCTAAAATGATGGATGACGTTCTGGCAAATAAAAGAACTAATATTCAATGTTTTAAGTTCCCATTGTCCTCAACAATGCTACACTTATTTACATTTGCATTTTACATTTATGCATTTGGCAGACGCTTTTATCCAATGCTACTTACATTGCATTATACTATACATTGATTCTGAGTATGTGCAATCCCAGAAATCGAACTCATGACCTTGGCGTTGTTAACACCATGCTATAACCACTGAGCTACAGGAAAGCTCCTACACTCAACAACAAAACCGGAAAAGTGAAAAGCCATGATTATGCCACAATTATAGGATACATGACAAAAGTGAAATGTTCAAAGAGATTCTGAGACTTTATACAAAAAAAGGAGCAGAATATTATTATGTGGAATAATGGGAGACCACATATGTCCTGAGAAACAATAGAGGATTAATATTTGGAAAACATGAACACCAAGGTCATTTATTTTGGATCAAAATGTTTCCTGCTTGTTAAAGGCACATCCCAGAAACTACTAGATCTGTTAAGAATGCTGCGGTCTGTACCTCACATAAATCTCGACATGGTCCGTCTTTCAACTCCCAGGAGTCTTTGCATGGCTCCAGGCACTGTGAAAAGACAAGAGTGGTTTGAGTGTCATGAAGCACTCTCAAATAACTCAGGTATAAGGATATACCTTGACTATTTTTAAGAAACAAATGCACAGTCAAGGTATGGTGAGTCAAAAACATGCAGCACTTTTCTGTAGCACAGAAACCTTCATCAGACCATGTTCATATTTTAAGTTGTTTCTGCTCGTGTAAAAGGTGTGTGATGTCTGTCATTACACACCTTTTCAGCAACTTGGAAAGGCCAGTGTAGAGATTTCTGCGAACTGGCACATTTTGTGATCACTGACATTTGCATTCAGCATTACAATATTTCAAGCTATACCACTCTCTGCACACATGCCAAAATTCTCTCATTTCATTGTCTACACCTGACTCTTCCCATCTCCTTCTCTTTCACTCTCTCGCTCATCTTCTATTCTCTTTTCCTTAAAATTGACACTTCACTTCCTGCATGAGTGAGCATGGATGCCTCTGGGGAATTCACATTTCCAATTTCATGCCACGATGAGGCACAGCGGTCACTGTGGTGCTGGGGCTAAATACTGCACCACATGAGCCTGCTGGGTGAAAGACTGTGAACATTACACATTATGCTGAGGTAGGAGCAGATTTAGATTAGCATGAATGGTCACTTTTTCCCGTCACCCTTTGTGAAACCAGCAAACTTCCTTCCAATCGAGAAATTCTGCAGACGTCAGTTTTTTTAAGAATTTATCATTAAGATGCTTGTTAATCCAGGGATTTAACATCAGGAGGAAACTGCTTAGAATAAAGTGGAGGCATATTTCCGTTGGTGTGGCATGCATGTGTATGTGAGTGTGTGAATTGTTAATACATGTGTGTTTGTGTGACTGAATCAGGGGGGACTGAGGTTGTCCTGAGGCAATGTTTTGGAGTAAAAATGTAAAAAAAGAGTGGGAAACACATTTATCTAGGAGGGCAGTAAAAACACACACCTTTAAAAGACAGCGTGGGCTCAGGGTGGTGCAATTGTCGGAAACTATGAATAATGGGAGAGGCACAGGGGCAGTTAGGGGCGGCGGAGAAGGCAGTTTTATGGAGCTCAGAGCGGCCAGAGCCCTGCTGAGATTGCCTGGAGCTTGAGTGCGCTAACCACACTAAACACAGCCACAGAGTTGCTTAAGAGTACAGTTGAGAGAATATTTTGTTTTGCCTGCTTCTGTTTCCCAAACAAATAAAATCAACTATTAATGCATCATGCAAACGCCACATAAAAAAACATTAAAGGGAATGTTCACCTAAAAATGAAAATTCTGTTTTTGTTTTCTGGCCCTCGCTGAACCTGTTTTTTTTTTACAGAACACCAAAGCAGATGTTTAGCAGGCTGTCCTAGATGTTCTCTTCCTTAAAATAATTGTAGTAGGGGGAAGTTTTACTTGACAGCTGTGGTCACTATTTACTTTTATTCTATAGAAAAGAGAAGTCTGGACACCACGCTTTAAATTAGTCCTTTTGGGTCGCGTCAATAAAAGCAGATTTCCAAAGGATGAGGGTGAATAAATGACCACTTCATTTTTGACCACTTTTAAATGAAAGTGAGCTATCCATTTAAATAAAGCAGTAAAAATGTTTCTTTGCTCGATTAAAGAACAATTTATGATACTGGACAGTCTAATGTTAGCACGTTGGCATGTTGCATGTTACAAGTAAACAACTGAAGTTGATTAATTGTTACACATAAATTATTAATGTTTAAGCTAATTAGGTTTTACATAATTTATTAACCTGTTATCAGGTATAATTGTGTTAATGTCATTAATGACTTTAAAGAAAGCTTGCGTGTACAAAAGGATAAGACAGGTAGTGCAGTCTTTTCATATACAGCCATCTCCCCTTACAATACTCTGTGTTCAATCTGCTTAATGAAAGAAGCAAAGATCCACAGGTTTATTATTTATCAGATATAATTAATACCTTATGACATGGTAGATTCATTAGCCTTTTTTAAGCTACATTTTCATTTAACCTCTACCATTGTAAACAAAAGCTTAAGGAATGCCACACTCAGAACTCCAGTCTCATTTATCAATGATACAGCACTCAATTGTTTAGTCTTTTTGAGTAACAGCCCTATATGATATGTTGCATGTTGGGGAAAAAAGAACAGCACAAATCTAAGCTATAAATCACATATTATTCCAATCCTGAGCTGGTGGGTTTTAACTGCTGCCTCTTTTTGCAACAGTGCAAAAATAGTGAAAGGATCTCCATTCTGAAGCCAATCCACATCACTCGTCAGTCCCCCACGAAGCACCTGTAATCTCCATGAAAGCCCTCACTTCCAGTGTCTTTATTGTACCCCAGCGTCAGTTAGTTTTCCGCCCCATTTCAGCCTTAAATCAAGCATTTCCATCAACCTTTCAAAAAAGGTTATTTAAGAGCTGCGGACATGGAGATTGAGCTGAAAAGAAGCCGTGATTGAGCTCCCATTCAGTGAAGATGCATTAATGTCATGCCCTTGAATAAACTACAGTACACAAACCTAAGGTTTAGTTTAGCACTTTTTTAGCAGTAAAAGTAAGAAAAATAAGTTTTATTTATTTCTATTTTGGAAAAATGTCTAAGAAACAAAATGAGACGTCTAATAAATCTCATGAGCTGTGAAAGAGCAACATCTGAGCAACAAATCTGTATTGAGATGACCTGAACATCATCTGTTGTGACTGTGCATAATGTTGCTTTTGGTGCAGTGCAGAGCAATCTTGACTGTTTAAACCATGCCCAGATAATGCTGTGTGAAAAGCAAGAATCCCACCCATGTCTGTGGCTAACATTTGGACTTTTTTTAAGAAGGTTTCAGACCTTGTTTAGTCTAGAACTAAGACTCTAGCGTTTCCAGCTTCAGTGATTTATTCAGAGTGACTAACTGAAATATAGTCCATGTCATGAAAATGGCTTTCACTTTTGATTCTGCACTTGCAGTGGTGGCCTACGGCACTGACACTTCAAACAGCAATTAAACAAGTGGCTAACAGAATTCTCAGGGCATGCTAATTATTTCACTGGCATTTGAATATTAAAAAGGCTCTCGCTAAGAAGACACAATTATATTCAAGAGCAGGTCTTTTAATTAGCCAAAGGGCTGTTGTTGCATTTAAACATGTAGTGTCCCTCAAAATGGAGGAATCGCTGTATGCAGTTACGGCATGCTAATCCATCTGAAGAGTTCTTCAGGTGAAGGGCTTGTCAAGTGCTATCTGAGTATGGTTATTATGATTCAACATAAGTCTCACTGAGATTCAAGAGGAGGCCATTGGGTTAACCATCAATTTGAGGCCATGGGTCTAAACAAAAAGTCTTTAGTTAACTGCTCTCGAGTTTAGCTTGTAAACATTCTCAGGCAATTAGGGTTATTAATAGCTGTTTGCGTACATGCACTGAACACAAATGTCAGTTAGCAGACGCAACAACAACAAGGTTAAGAGGCTGCCGTCTGCTTCATGTGTGCATGCAGTTTGTGATGATACAGCTCTTTACTCAGACATGCACTTTGTTGTGGTATCCTCAAAACAGGATTAATGATTTTTCAAAGATGGTTTACCTGTTTAATAGCCAACAGGAGTAAAGGCAGACTGTAATTCCAGCAAAAACCACTGACGTTATGTGAGGAACTTTATCTTAATAAGTGTAGCTATAACAAAGTCATGAATCCCATGAGTCAAACATTACTGACACATTTATGTTTACTAAGAGCAATTTCTAATTAGAAACAAAGAGCTTCTAATTTCCTAACTGAGGAAGCAATTGAATGAGGAACCCATTAAATAGACTGATGTAGATGTAGTCCAAATAATGGCAAATATAAACGACCTTATTATTGACACACAACTATGAAAAGGCACGTTGTCCTGAAGTTTTCCGATTTCAAACTAAACGTGGATCCTGTATAATTAAACCAGAAACAGTTTAAAAGACACTGTCCTTGTTTGAAGCCAAAAAAAGGAAACTCTCTGGAGTTTGCAGTGCAAATCTATGAACCAGTTGGCCAAATGTTTTCATGGATCGTAGAGGAGAGGTCAGAGCTCTGGCTGTTCCAGTGAACTTACCCCAGGGGTGATATGAATACACGTGCTGCACTCTTTCCAACCATATGCGCACATACATCAATGCATAAAAGATCTCAAATCCTTAAAGCCGCCCCTTAAGCCATGAAAAGTCTGCTTAGGCGCTTAACCGTGACATGCACTATCATGAACTGTTTTTAAAATATTTCAAAATGTCCAGATGTACGTTCAGGAACATATTTCGCGTGGCATTGTGCGGATTGTTGCTTATGTAAAGGAATGCAGGCACACATCAGTGATAGAGCAGCCCTCATCTTGAACAATACATCAAAGAGGGCTTTACATAATACCACAGTGAAATGTGTGGAAAATCTGCATTGGCAATATGTCGGCTCCATTCCCCCTGCGCCACCGGCATATTACTGTTATTTAATGACTGGGCTGCTAGAGCATGTTAATGTCCTCATTAGGAAAAGTGGGTTGAATTCTTTACTGAAATTAGCATTTCGCCTTGCAGTAAAAAAGAAGAAAACACTGCCTGCAAAATATAATATGAATCAAAACACAAACTTTCAACTCCATTTGTATCAGTCTCATTAATGACGTGACCTCTAGCTTTGCTAGTGAATCATAATCTAATTTCTGTATGACAACCAGCTAGCACAGATATAATAGTCTAAAGCAACAGCTGACAAATACAGTAGCTTTTACTATGATGTATTATGTCATTATGGGAGGTGCACAGGCATACTAATGTTTTAAAATGACAGATCTGTGTTGGCTTTTATGTCAAGCTGCTGTGAAGTGCTGTGTAATTTTGACAGAAATTACCTTTGCACACTGTTTATGGCTCTGACACCATCCAAGGGATCCATTACTCTGTGGACAGAAGAGGCAGATGGAATTGCGTGTCAGAATTCTGTAATAATCAGTCACATCAGGCAGGCTCATTTGAATTGCGTAATTTTAATGTGTCCCTGCTTAGCGAAGAGCCTTTTAACAGATATTTCCTATTATTCAGGCATTATTCTTATTTAAAAGCAAAGTTTTAATTACAGAAGCGGCATTTACAGACTTCCTCAGGGGCTGGGGCGGAAGGACCAAAAATATGTACATACCTTTGTATATATGTGTGTGTATATATGTGTGTGTGCATTTTTACAGGCTTTACAGAATATTAACTTAAAATTATTATTATATGGATGAACGTGTTAGATATCATAAAATCAAATAAATACATTTCTTACATGTTGGACAGTCTGACACTGACTTATTTTATATTAGATGTCTTACCCCAAGCTAATGACACAGGAACATGCTAAAGTATATACTACTGTCGTTGAATGCCCTTGGATAAAACAAATTAAATGTCATTGTCAGAAATGCAACAGCAATCAAGTTATACTTTTTATTATAATCAAGCATAATTCACGT
>JAZGTJ010002103.1:0-45751 GCA_036877575.1 Botia almorhae
TATGAAACAAAAGTCTTATGATTACTTAGAACTGCACGTGGCTTAAACTAGACTCAATAGATTTCTCTCTCAAGCATTCCATATTTTTATTGATCAAACAATGAAATTCCACGTAAAATAAAGTACTATGAGGGGAAAAACTTTACACAATAGTTCCGTTGGTTTTCATTAGTTAATGCATTAGTTAACATGAACGGACAACAAATAACTATTTGCATTAACGTTTCATTGAGGTTTTTAATAAATGTGCACATTTATGTAATTAAATTAAATCAATAGGACAGATCTTGAATGGAGTTTGTATGGTATGCGGTTTGGGGTGAATGAATCGCAGACGTTTAACTCTGAGAGTTTACAGAGGTTATAGAACAAACCAAAACCCAACACTGTTAGAGAAATACACAAGCAATGCCGGGCCTTTGAGCCTTATATGTTTATGCCTGAATAAAATAGCTCTGTTTGCATGTGTATGATGACCTTTGGGCGTGGGATGCTTCAAAAATCATTCACTCAAACGTCACCAGAGGCCATGACAGGTTTCATATCAATGAACTGACATTAATTAGCTCATATGTCCATTGAGGATCAATCAAACAACTCAGTTCAAAATTCCCAGTTATCTATTTTCAATGAGCGCAGAATCTATATGGGATGGAGTCCCATTTACAATGTCAAAACCAGAGTCATGAGAACGGAAAATCCGATTGTATTTCACCGAGCACTGTCCGTTGCAAATTCCAGCACAAAAGCTCAGAAACACTTCAACACTTTCTGGTATTTAGTAAATTACACACAATTTATAACAAGAGACAGTGACACAATTCTGCTGAGAATGATGTAAGTGTGAAGCAAACCGGAGGTCGCTGTGACATTTGCCTCTAAATCATAATCTGCAAAACTGAGGTGGGATGGAAAATGTTACCGTTCATCTCCCGTCCAACTTTTCAGAGTAATCACACTTACAAATGGGTTCAACTGGAGAGCCGAGGTGCGAGTGGATAGACTCCAGAAGATCATCATTATCAAAATCCAGCACAAACTCCTCAAAGTCCTCAAAGCCATCCACAGCGAAGCTCCTCAAAGAGTTTTGCTGATCCTCATCTTTTCCAGTATCCACATCAGGTCCTTCTCCCGAGCTGCCCTCTCGGTCTCTGTCCCTCTCTACGTCTGTCATCTCCACACCTGATACCTCCGGATCATCCAAGATTTCAGCCTCTTCCACACCACAATTTTGTACCTTCTCTTGTTAACGCAGTGGAGCTCCAGGAATCCACATGCAGACTTACGCACCCAGACAGGTTTTGATATATAGTCCAGTCTTCCTGGTTTTATTAGTGGATCAAAGAGGGACACTTGTACAGAAATATGAAATTAATCATAATTTATTAATTCATTACACTACGGTGATCGACCTTAACTGCAATCCACTTTTGCCTAAAAATGTTTGGTTTTAAAAAGGAAAAGAAAAGATGAAGAAAAATAATCTCTCCATTTAGTCCACAGATTGTTGTGAGATGCTCCTGGACGTCTGATGAAGAACGATGGCCACAAGACTCCTGATTGGATGAGCAGCAGATTTGCGGGTCGTGTTTCGCTCGGCGGTCAGCTGCAGTGTTTCCTGCTGTTTGCTTGCGTATAGACGAAGCAAACGTTGATACAGCTGAACTACTTTTTAGGTCTCACACTCAACTATTGGCTGTCTTTCTGGTTTCCATGACGTAGGCGACTGATGCTGTGGCTGCACGAGGGACAGAGATGTGTGCTGGTGGTTTTCACCCATCGTGGGGATAAATCGCTGGCCTATCAGACAGAACAGATGAAAGCTCCGTCCAAAACAACAGCAATGCTGATGAAGTCCTCTATATGGTGCCACACATAACACAGCACTGTCTCCACATGACTGATCTCCATGGAAACCACGGCTGTTTCTAGAACTCTACCCTGTCTGGTCTGCAGCAGCTGGTACCTGCCCGATGCTGAGACACTCACCAGCAGTGTGTGTTCCACAGCCTCTAAATATGTACAAGAATTTTACATCCCCCATCATTTAAAGCTGCGTCAGACAGGCTGTACATTTACAGCCCACAGTCTGCTCCCTCATGAGCAATTCATGTATGTTTGATTTAGAGATCAGCTTGTTTTTCCTCAAAGGCACATCTAAAATTCTTCAGAAGAGAAGAAAGAGAATTAAAACACATTAAGATAATCAGTACAAGTGTAAATGCATTGGGTACAAGCTTTTGAATTTTGACTCTACATTTACATGTATTCATTTAGTAGATGCTTTTATCCGAAGCAAGTTTTGCCCCAGGAACCAACAAGTGTAATCTACAAAACTACATTTACAAGTAGAAATATTTCTGATGCTAGTGACAGGATCATGGTCCGATAGCATCGTAAATCCAGCTAGTTAATTTTGAATTCAGTGGGTTGTTCCAGCATGATGATCTGGTTTGTAATCTGCAGCAGCTCGGCAGTCGATGCTTCCTCTTTTCTAAAAAAAAGGGAGGGCTGCAGGCAGGTCTTTGGGAAGGAGAATGGATTGGAACAGTGAAGTTAATTACAGCCAGAGGGTTTCTGAACAGATCTGTGGTCACTGTGCTCACTGATAAACACTGCTGTACTGTACTAGCATTCATTCCTGTGGAGGAGTATGAACTGCTTAGCTTAAAATTAAGAGTAGTATATTGTAACTTCGTGGTGACTTTAATAAATGATTTTCTAAACATAAGCGTAGCAGAATGTACTGTTTTTCATGGATAGTGACATTTATTGAAGTACAGTTTTGTTTTCTTGGGCTTTCATAACCTGTAATCAGTCGAGACTATTAATTATAATCACTCATGTAAAAACAACAGGAATCCTTCTTGTCATCATTCTTGTGACACAAATACCCCAGCAGCCCCAAGCTTAGCAGAAGGCCTGCCAACATAGTCCTCTCCATCCATAAAACCTCTCCAGGGCCAATCACTGCCTCGCGTCCTCTACAGAAACACACTTTAACAGGAGTCTGGAGTGACCACAGGCTTTGGCTTGTGGAAGGTATCGTAAACTCCAATGACACATGAAATCAAACACGCTCATCTAATTTTGTTTGAGTTACAGCACTGATTTCAATTAAGATTGTACAACCGCAACACCATGAGAGCTGTCTGATTTAAGCCTTAGTCATCATGCCTACAGGGACACTAAAAACAACACTGGATTTTACACAGCGGGAGACAGACGCCTATAAAGAAAGCATTCTTAAAGGAACAGTACATCCAAAAATAACAACTCACCATCATGTCATTTTAGATGTGTTTACTTGTTACATTTCGGTCTGTTTTTTACATAACTCTATTGTATGACTTCAGAAGATGTTCGATTTTGTTTTAGAGGTGTTCTCGTTGTTGCTGTGTTTAGAGGTGTTTCGTTGTTGCTGTGATTGGAGGTGTTTCGTTGTTGCTGTGATTGGAGGTGTTTCGTTGTTGCTGTGTTTGGAGGTGTTCTCGTTGTTGCTGTGTTTGGAGGTGTTCTCGTTGTTGCTGTGTTTGTAAGTGGTTACTGGATGGAGAGTTTTTGGGTGAACCTAACTTTAACTTCATGTTATTTATCTGATCCGCATCAGAATTCACTTGACTTACTTTTCATGTCATCCAGATCAGCGCTGGCCAGCATCTGAGCCTCGGCCTCATCAGTCGGTACTTTCTGGTACACAGCCGTTTCCATGGCTGTCATGCTGCCTATGCAGATGCGCTCTCGTAGGTCGTAGCTGGTCCGCTGGGCTCCAGCCAGCCGGTGGACGGGCATCCTGCGAAACCAGCCCTGTGTGGTCATACTGGCAGGTTCTGGAGATGAGCTCAACCTGAAACAACACAACAACTTCAATACTGTCAACTAGAAATATTTCCAGGGCCTCACAGGTCCCTTAAGGGGGATGAAATGCAAATAATTTTATTATTTTAATTCGTTTTACACTTAATCAAATATTTATACATAAAAAAGTAAAGAGAGATCTCACTAAACAGTGATATCTTACAGACACAAGAGTGCAGCATTGAGCAAGTCAGCCAGCAGAGGGCAATAATGTTCAATATTGCTAGTCTCCAAGCAACATCATCAGCTGTTTATTTACAGTATTGCTTTAAGTTGCATGATATAGTTGAAATTAAAAGCTAATTTTAATGATTGTCTGCTCTGACCACTTGTTTATTAAGAATCTGAGTGGTAACACACACAGTTTAACAGATTCTTACAGATTATATGTGCAGAGAGAGAGAGATTTTATAGAATCTTTTTCATACAATAAGAGTGAATGCCAAACTGGGGAGATGCCAGACTCCAAAAACACACCATGCAACAAAAAAGTACCACAAAATATTCTATATTCCTAGTCTTCTAAAGCCACACAACAGCTTCTTTGTAGTTGTAAATCATTTATTATAAATCATATACCTGCTGGAAACCTCTTCCTCTTCTACTCTGTCTGGCTGTTCTTGTGCTGTTCGGGCAGGGCTGCGTGGGGTCTCCTCATTGCCCAACGGTCTCTCGCTCTCTATAAGGAAGCTGGTGAGAGGGACGTCAGCCATCAGATCTTCCTCACTTCTCAAACTGAACTGTGAGGTCATAACATCGGTCACCATCTGGCCAGTGTCTTATCCAATCTCTCTTATCATCATTCACACATGTCCTCCCAAACTCACTTAGTGACACAGACACACTGACCCCTACAAGTGCTGGTCCATGTAGTACAACATAAATCTTTATATATCTATATATGTTTGTGTATACACTCAAAAATATTTCTTTTCAAGACATTTGTTGAGCTAAAGTCACTGTAGACATAGAAATAGACCGATCGATAATCAATATATGCTTTTGTTAAAACCATTAGTCTATAATAATTAACCTAAATTATTCTTTTAAATCATGTTTAAGATTCCTGGTGAAAAACAACTCATGATGCTACTTATTAGTTTTTTGCTAATTAATGTAACACTTAAAAAAATACTGTTTCTATACCAATAATACTGTACACTAACAACAGTATTATATATTCAATAGATTTATATACTATATAAATTTTTTTATTATATCACTGATACAGTAATCTTTGTAACAGATCATTTTGATATCCCATGAACACTGCACACTGCTAACATAGTGCTATGCCACAGTGAGCACAGCCAATGAGATGAAATTACCTGTGATAGCTCTTCAGACAGCTCAGTGGGCGTGGCCGATTGGCCCTGCCCCTCAGTTTCAGACTCCGCCTCCTCATCATCCACCTCATGAATGGTAGGTGTGACATCTGAGGGAGGTATAGACATCTTTTTTTTCTTCCTCTTTTTCTTTCGGCTGCGATCTATACTGAGCACCCTCCTGCGCACACGTGGCGCAGGCAGGTGGGTGGACAGGGGGTGGTGGGCGTGGTGGAACGTGTACCGGTGATCTGTGCATACAGAGAGACAAATGAATATTATTATTATTGACTCATGGAGTTTTATCATTCCTTGCCACAGACAGTCACCTTTATTAGGAACTGGTCAATGAATGTCGATGGAATTTAGGACATTTCCCTGAAATCTGGGAAATTTTGGCAGCCTCCAGCAAAACCACTAGGTTGTACATTTTTTTCTCAACATTTCCATAAAGTTATAAAAATGGTAAAAATGTTATTCTGAAAGTTCTAAGAATGATCATAATGTAAATTTTTTTTTAGATGTTAATGTTATTACTTGGTTATAAGAATGTTACTTGGACATTTTTTTAATTCTGCGATGTTTTTAAAACATAAAAATTATGTTTTTGATATGTGTTAAGTAGCGTTAAATGAGTTCCAGGAACATTACTGCAAGAACATTTTGACAACTTTGTGAGAACTTTTACAAAACATTAGCCAACATTCTAAGAACATTTCCTGTTAGCTGGGTAGATGCTGCTATTTTTCTAAACGAACAATGCATGAAGATTATACACTCAGGAATGATTTCATCAGAACGCATATGTAACTGATGTGTGATAACAGCAGTGAGATGTCAAACTGTACTTACACTCAAAGTCTCTCTCACTGTAACTGCGGCCCATCTCAGAAATGATGTCCCTAAACCGCTCCACAGACAGAGCCTTCTCCCATTCCTCATCATCCTGACCTGCTGGAGAGATCCTCTCCTCCTCTGACCATACCTGCAGACACAGCTGCTGTCAGGCTCTTCACACTGACACACCATAATGAGCAGATGTTTTATGTTCTTCCAGCTAGAAACACAGCCACACCTCCTATAGTACACACACACACACCACACTGTCATTTGTAAATTGTTATTATCCACATTTCATTATTTGTAACACACTTCTACAGCAATTCTAGGGCAATTCTAGAACCTTTAAGCACAGAAAATATGCAGATTTCATCTGGACCTGCTTGTGACCAATCAGTATCCAAAGACACTGAAGGGGCCAATCAGATTGAGCCGGGGCTCCACATATCTCCGCCCATGAATGACATCTAGCATCTGGCTGCCCGGTCCCTACAGCTCGAGGAGGCTTTGAAGGAAGGCAGGCAGTGGAGGAGGGTGAGGCAGAGTATGCTGACAGGCTACATGGCTTACAGATCAGTCAGCTAAATGTCACCATCTCAGCAGGAAGTGGAAAACAAACCCTGCAGCCACCCGGTCAACAACTGTAACTGCGTTCATCAGCAGCACCGTCATGTCAAACAAGCGGCAGGCGCAGAACAGCCGTACTGAAGCCGTATGGCAAATCTATCTGATCTGCTGAGATGAGACATCAGTTCAGGCTGCTGTGAGACCAAACACTGATACTGTAAATCAGAGACTAATCAAATCCATTTGTGAAGAGCCACGTCCTGCAGAGTTTAGCTCTAACACTAATCAAACAGCCCACACGACTGCATGTCCACGTCAATTGTGCCAGCTGATGACTTTTATATGTCTGCACTTCTTTTTTCCATCTACTTAGCCGACGTAAAGCATTGTGTATGAAATAAAATAGCCACACATACGTGACTCTTCATCAAGAGCTAAATGACTTTAAAGGCAGTGGAAGTCACAGATGTTGAGACAGAGTGAGAGAAGGAGTGCAGAAAGGAGAAAACCCAGAGAAATGAGAACATTACAAATCTAACATAGTGTTTCTGCTTGTTATTGTGAGTCATTTATTAATAAATAACTCTTTATCATCACTTAAAAGCTTGAGACACATTCCTCTTTTCAAAAACGCCTGTTCACCTCGCTCATGGCTGACGTTACACCAGCCCACTATGAGCACAGATCCACAGAACTGCCCTTTACAGCAGAACCAGCGATGAGTCATTCCCTCTCTGGAAATATATTTCCATGCTTTTCAGTAGAGTTTCAAATGTGTGTCAACAGCAGATCTAACACACGATCCTGGTGATGACGGAGCAAGTGTTGGGAATTGAGAACTGGTTCCGCATACCACATATTTTCATGACGTTTGGTTCTGTTGGTACATAATGAACCGACATTGTGAGAGACTCTGAGAGTGTTTACATGTGAACATTGTGTAAAGAAAGACAGGCTGCTGCAAAATAAATCAAAGACAGCTAACAACAAATCTTCTGAACTGTTGTTGATGGTTGCTAACAACAAAAACATGGCAACATGATTCACTAGTATTTTAATTATAGTACAATATTTACAAAGTTGCATTTTCTTTCATTTGTTAAGGATAAAATCATACAATCTACTTAATTAATTAATGATTAAAAGTGTTTTTAAAATGAAGAATCATGAATTATATAAGCATTAAATCTTTTTCTATTTCCCACTGTGCATCAGTCCATTTAACTCTATTAACCAGCGAGTCATCTAATTACAAGCAGAAAACAACAAACAGCATGTAGTCATTTCTGATGTGCTGCTCAATTTCCATCTTTCACTGTACAGTGAACCTGTAACTGTTTTTAGACAGAAGAACAGTGTACAACCACCCCCCCATCACCCCCCACCTGAACAGGTGGCATCAGCAAAAGGACGGATGGCTTGAGGGGGGTCGTTACCCCAGCTGTTTGCACCACTATGAGGTCATCATTGCCATGACAACCATGAGCTTGAACCGCTGAGAATAGAGGACCGTCTAGCCGTGACCCTGTACAGTGTAAACACAGATAACACAGAGTCCAGCAGGAACCTCAGGGGAGCGTTTAGATGCAGACACACAACCCTGAGCTAGGAACCCATATCTCATATGTCAGTGACAAACACTAAAGCTTGGGAAAATGTGCCTGTTTACGCAGAACAACAAAAACTAACAACATGTAGTCAAAGATTTTGCCATTTGACCATATATAGTTGCAGTTTTTTATTGAAATAACATACTATTTTAAATTATATGCACCAATGTAAAAACAATATTGAAATACTGCTACATATATTTTTACTAAACTATATACAGATTCTCATGACATGAAAAACATTTTCACTGAGCGCTGCCACTAAACTGAGCTGAAACTCAAGATGTGTTTTTAGGATGACCCTCAGGATTGGTGGGGCATGAATTTTACATAAATCAAAGATTACGGTTCACCTTTCCCCAGATAAGATGCAATTACCCACAGTTCCTGTTGGCACACAAAACATCAAACAGACTCTGAAGCTGAAAAGAGTCGGTCTGAACAACAGAACCTCTGTGGTGTACACAGTTTATGTGCCTTACACACATTCATTATGTAATGATTCAATAATGATTCGATAAAAAACAACACGATGCACATTTAACATCTCGTGTTGCTGCTACTGACATATCGAACATTTTTAAAACAGCAGCTCTTATGTTCAAAAGGCTGCAAATCAATGCTGTTTGACTGCATATTATGTCATGTTTGCACACACTCTCCACACACAAATCCACTTTACAAGAGTCAAACACAGACCTCTGTCACTCCGTGAAAGTGAGAACTGAGTGAAAGAGAACCAAGTGTGCAGAACAAGAGCAGACGATACATTATACAGTTTAATCACTGTACAAGGCCATATCACAACTGCATTAACTGGCAGATCTGCATCAGAGTGTCTTTACTTGAGGGAGAACTGAGACCTTTGATACAGTTTCTGTCCTTACACACAAGACGAGACGGAGGTCAGAGTGACACCATGGTCCTCTGTGTGGCCAGCCATCACGTGTAACCCAACAACACCTGTGTATTCCTGCCTGGAGCTGCACCACTGTCACTGCCGTCGCTACAAGTCTTCAAGTCTTCCTCAGAATGCTGGCTAAAGCGCTCTTAAATTCTCTTTAAAGTTATAAACTGATCTCAGGCATTCCTACCGCAATGCTGCTGACCTGTTTCAGTCATTTGGAAAGGCAGTTATGTGCTGCAGGTTCAAAATGAGTGCTTGAAGTTTATAGTTCACAAAACAATTATTGACAACAGTATCCAGGGTCGTCACCTGATGCAGGTTGATGAACACATTTGTCTCAGGGACATGGCCTCCTGTCGCCATGGGGACAGCGAAACACGGGGTTCTGGGATAAGCCCTTCTCTTTAACGGCTGGATTTCCAGTCAGCCTGTGGAGTGGCATAACCTGTAAGAACAGAGAACAGTCCATCAGATCCCACTGAGACCCCGATACCAGCAGGACACACAAAGCTAGACGCAAAGACCCATGGGAAAAAATACAGTTGTGCTACATTTACATTTAACATTACATCTTTGACTTTCTTTTTAGCATCACTCATTTTTGTTTTTATGTCAATCTGATGCAGCTCCATAGCTCTGCTTCTCTCCTGTGAGAGACTCAGTGAGTGAAAGAGGCTGTTTTATTGAGTGTTGTGTTCTCAGCCTGTCCGATTCGCTGCTCTTCCTCTGACAGGTGCGATCACAGCACAACACTTTACATCACAGATCACCACGGCACAACTCACTTTATCACATGACCTGTGAATTTAATGATTTAGATTTAGAATCAGATTTCATTTGTGATTCTTGGAGCGGAATGAAATGCATTTAAAGTCTGTGTGAACTGACATATGCATCATTTCAATAGCTTATTTAATTACAGAAATCATTTTGACAGCCGTTGAGTTTAGATTCACACAGAAACTAGCCCTCCAGCAACACAGCTCAGTTTCTTGTCACTGTATGACAATAATTATGGATCTCAGTGTACAAACAAACAACAAGCCAAGACAAGAGTTTATATAAACGACAAAGTCAAAGATATAAACAAACTGCTGACGCTTGGAAACATCAGGTCAAACAACAACCAGCTAACAGGAAACATTCTCAGAAAGCTAACGATCTCTTAAAGTTACATTAGTAAAACGTTTTTAACATTACATATCCAAAACATTATTCTTAAGTAGTTAGTGGAACATTTAAAAATATTACAGAATAAAAATTCATCTAAAACATCTATAAACTGGATGTTCTGAATGTTTCTGGAACTTTGTTACTTAATAGAAACGTAAGAAAAATGTTCTTACAAACTAACCAAAAATAAATCTAGTATATGGATGCCCTACTAATTATATAAAAGTCTTTTTTATTCTGTGTGGTAATCAAATGACAAGGTTGTGATAATAACTTCATGCATGTTTAGGGTGACTGGCTCAAATAGCCAGTTTTAGCATCTTTCATACTTTAGCCCTTTTAAGTGCGCATTCTCGCGTCGCTCTGTGTTATACGCCGCTGGATATTCTGCATTTAAACAGCGCTTTTCCATTCTGAATACTGAAGACAAGAGGACAAAAACCACACGTGATATATTATTCAGCCTTTCATACGCGTCCTTCCACGCTACCACTCCACACGCCTCTTTCCTAAGATGCGCTTGACACTGCGCATCCTAATTCAGCGTTCAGCACATCAGCCCTTTGTCAACACCATATGCACGGAAAATTGATTTCTGCCGTGGGATTTTGGAGGAAGCAGCGCCTCCACGCACCAGTGTCCAAAATAGTTGACGAGCTATTGTGTCACTCCAAACATGTGAGACGCTCCGACATTCTTACGCGCTTGAGATGGACACGCTGTCGGCGCATGAACAGAGTCGTGCTCGCCTACCTGTGCGTTTGGAGAGGTGTCCAGCGACTGTGGAGTGGCCGTGCTGGTCCATAGCGAAAGCGCTCCAGCAGCTCTGTCTTATCCGCGAGTGATGCGCGTTTCCGCCGCTAGGTGCTGCCGAGGGCTGCCGCGCGTCACGGCTGCTTTACATGGTGCCCAGTTCGCTTATGAGCGGTGTTTACTAGGAAGGGCATCATTGGTAATGCTGCGTGCAGGCTGCTTTAAACACAGAGATTACAACAAAACAAAGTGTTAAACTTACAGGAAACACATCCGGTTCGGTTTAAGTCGTTTTAGGTACAGCAGTGGGCGAAAATGATGAAAGAAAATGGGCTGTAAATCGCGTAAAAGAGGTACCAAAGACATATAATGAGCACAGAGACGTACGGTTGAGTGTTGCAATATGCAGAAACACAATCAACAACTAACAGTCATTAGATGGCGGTTCTGTGATTTTTGCCAGAAACATTTTTGTTATGCTGGTTCAAAGTCTCTTCACATCCTGATAGCAATCACTAAATCATCTAAATATATTTGTCTGTAAGCTGAATATATAAAAATGCCAAAGATAGCACTTCTCAATAAGGGGCATGACACTTAAAACATTGTGCTGCTATTGATTTCTGTAAACCTGCTTCAAAACTATTGGGAAAAGAATATATAGGTAAAATAAAACAGTAAGAGTATTCTGCCCCTTGTGGCTACAATGAGTTAATATTGAATGATAAGCGTATGCGAATGATTTGATGCCATATTTTTACAGTAAGGAACGACAAATACAAGCTTTACAGGAGCAGTAAGACAAGAATCATTGTTCCCGCTTGTACTTTGGTTTGTTGATTTCTCTACAAGTTTAACACTAATCAGAAGTATTAAACTTCATATAACTGGCCCTGCACTGTTTGGACTGAATGACATCAGATCGTGCGGTTTGTTTGACGAGACGTTTGTCCTTTTGTTCTAACCTCACACATTTTCCTCAGCAAGTGGGAAAATCTCTCTAAGATGAATGTCCTGTGTCAGCAAAGTCTCTCAAATATTCATGAGCTTTTAAAGAGACAATTTGGTTAGATAGAGGAGCTCTTCATTTTATTTCCCGTCAGCAGAGGGAATATTTTAGTATTCTTTCAGTGAGCTGAAAGGCACACGCTTAAAAATAAATCACTGCAATTAAAAACAGCAGAATTGTGGATGACACATTTTTCTTTTGCAGTTTTAATGCCTTTAAATTTTAAAAGCCTTTTCTCTGTTTTACCTCTAAGTTATTGGCTGTTACCTCATTGGCTCATAGCACCCCATAACCACCCTTACATCCCTTTAATGGTACTGGTACATTTGGCACACACACATGTAAGGGATGAAAGATAGATTTGTGAGCCATAACAGAAAATGTAACCAAAAGACTCATTAGCTTAAAATATTACCTTAGATCATTTTTCTCATCTGCTGCCAGTTTTTCTTTAATTTGTAAAGCCATCTGTCTTGTGTTTGGATCTTGTTAGAGGAACAGCACTGCTCTGAAAGCTCATTGGCAGGACTGGCCGGGTGTCTGTCAGTGATGGTGCGCCGTCTGCTTTTAAGGGATCTCCCTCTGCCATGTGAACCCAGAAATGACACAAAGCCAACATTCCATTAGAACATATGAATCAGCACAGACATGCAGGACCTGTCTTCACTCGGACCAGTCACAATAAAGGGAGACTGTGTGTGTGTGTGTGTGTGCGCGTGTGTTTATTATCCTATCATTGTACAGATCAAATGTCCCCACAAGGATTGTAGGATTGAAGGATTTGTTTCTCTCTCTCTCTCTCTCTCTCTCTCTCTCACACACACACACACACACACACACAATCACTGTATCTTTTATTCCTTTATTAAAATAAATTAACAACTTTCAAATAATTAAGTTTAATGAGTACGTGTATGACCTTTCTAAATGGACAGTTCTTTAATCTTCAAAATAGTCTTAATAAATATATCTTACAATAAATGACCTTTTTTATCATCGTAATACTAGCTACATAGTAACCGAAGTATCTAGATTTTTGTCAGAAAAACTAATAGCAAATAAACGCTTACAAGGTTAAAAGAATGTACAGCACGGTGTGGTTATAATTTTTGAATATGTTTAGTTTAGTTATGTTTATTTATTGTATATTTCGTTTAATAGCCAGCGTGAAACAGCGTGATTTCAAGCACAAACAGTGCAGGACAAGTTATGCACCAAACCTGCTCAGATGAACTGCACGTGTGTGTTTAGTTGTTATTCTGTTATTCTTATCCACCAGGGGGCAGAATTGGCTTTAGAAATGACTGACGATGACTAACTTTAAATAATGCAGGGATGAGTCAGCAGTTGTATAAGGTTTGAATAGATGTGCGCTCAGCTCATCTATCTTGAGTAATAGAGTTAAAGATTTGTTGTTCCAGCTTCTCAGTTCTTGTGTTTCAAAACTTTAGTCAGAAACCTGCCCTGTTACTACACAGTTAATATGAAACATCAGTGCTGTTTTATCTGTTTTTGACAAGGATTGACCAGAATTAAGTGTTCCTAACAATTAACTATTCTTTTAAGGTGCGGTTAGCACATAAGAAAAAACATTTTAAAAATCAGACTTTAAAAATTTGATCACATCATTTGTTAATAATTAACTAAAATTTACCGTTCATGCATAATAAAATGCTAAGTATTAGTTTAAGGGTTCGAATAATTTTTTATCAGTTTTCTATCAAAGAAATGTGTCATGTAGTCTCTGTGGGCGCCTCCCTCCAGTGTTGTACAAGTACAAAAACTAAATCACACCTGTAATCTGAACCTGTGCAGCTGGTTGTAGCGAAAAATGCCTTAACATGTTTAAACATGACTGCACATCTTTGTGAGCGTGTAAAACACAGTTTCCAGAATACTCTGTGTGTCACCACAGCTGTAACCCAGGGCTAACAGTGGGTGGGGTAAGGTTTTCACCCACCTTTGCCTTTAAACCAAAGTTTAGTTTAAGTTCAGACATTACACATCATAATATTTAGTGTATTTAAATTCTGAGTTTCAACCCTCATCCTGGGTTATTAGTCAGTTCCCCAAATATTTTAATTACAAAAAATTAAACAGCCCTGATTTATAGTAGAGGGATATTTAAGACTCCAGAACAGAGTTCATAAAACTGGAAATGTACTGGACAAACTGGGGATCAGATCAAAGATCTGCTGTAACCTGATCTCACAGGCATGATGTCAGATTCACCAGGGTCTCTCTCTCCCCTCACTTTCCCTCTAAATCTTCCAGCCTCTCTCGTCCAGTCTGGCATATGTGGATTAGGAAGAAACAACAGGAAATGAACGGCTGTGCTGTGTGTGTTTGGCCTCAATGTGCTCTAGCACGTGTTCAGCCGAGCAGGTTCAGAGGTTTCTCATTATCAGAGGGGTTCTGTGGTGGCTCGGTTTATGTGCTACAGCCCTGTTATTAAATATTTTGCCAAAGCTAAAAAAGTCTTTCCTTAGAAAGCTTTAATGCAAGCAAAGTTGTGCGTTTACTAGAAATCAATCTGTATTTCAAAGCAAAATGATTCTCTCTCTGGCTTGGACAAGTTATTATAACAATGAGAAACAAATGTTTGTTTCCTTTGTATTCATGTCTATACCTTTTCTCTGTTTTAAGTTCACACTCTCTTTTAAAAAAACGTGTAAATGTTTATTGACCAATTATAATCATTAAAATCAACAGCTTATATAATTAAAGGTTTTACACGGTTCTGATTCAAGCACGTTTTCAGATTATTTATGATGGAAGAAAATAAATGAGAAAATACGTTTGGAATCAAGAAGTCGAAAAGAATGGGCGGTAACTGTCCTCCATTACAGCTCATTTTAAGTGCTTAGCTAATTTATGAAGAGCTTTTAGTGGAGACCATTTGGTGTGGAATAATCTCTCTGATTCAGACTTAATATAACACACACCCTGTCTTACACCTGTATGCCAGCGTGCTGCAACATTGCTGGATCATGCTCAAACAACCCCTAATTCTCTCTTTTACTCTTAAAACGTGACATCATCACATCTGTGCACGGGAGTGAGTTAAAGTTCAGATGATCTGAATCATGTCTCAATCAATCGATCTCAATCAAATCAAAAGTCAATCAGTGAAAACATACATTTACTCTAACTCTGGCCTCATTTCAGTGAGATCTGATCTAACCAGTATAACTGTGTCTGAAATCACTCCATCCCTCTCATTCATTATTTCCTATATAGTGGATGACAGTTCACTCCACTGATGTAAACAAACACTCTCGCTGTTCTACACTCACTGTTCCATTTGTGCAGGAATGTCATGTTGCTTCACACAAGCACTTACATATACAAACAAAGGTACAGGCCAACATGTCCTCACCTAAGACAAAAGACCATTCTGAAAAGGTGATGCGCTATAAGAGACCTTGACTGTTACAAATTAAATGTAAACATTTATGTAATGAACCAGCCAAACCAGTCTGTTGTTTACAACATACACACATACAACACAATGGTACATGAAACAAGTAATGCGTTTATGATTTACTCACCCTCATGTTGTCCAGGCTCGTGCGACTTTCTCCTGTGGAACACAAAAGATGATGTTATCACTTGAATGAGTGATGAATGTTAAGGAGTGTTCTCAAAACGTTTGCTAACATTCTCTAAAGATCTCTCAAAGCTATCAAAAACATTCTTGCAGTAACATTTGCAGAACATTTCATTAAAGTTATATACAAGATGTTATTAATTCAAATTAAAAAGTTTGATTAACATTCTTATAACCAAGCATTTATATTACTGTCTAAAAAACTGAACATTCCTAGACGTTCCTGAACGTTCCTAGAGCATTTAAAATGATATTGTCAATGTTTTTGTAACTAATAGAAACGTTAGGGAAATGTTCTTATGACCTATAATTGTTAGTTGGATCACAGCCTCAGTCACCATTTCTTTTCACTGTATAGACAAATGAACAATGTCAACATTTTTCTATTTTTCCTTTTGCTAAATGTCATACAGCGTTAGAACAACTTGAGATAGAGTAAATCAAACGTTCTTAATTGAGAGTAAATTAACCCTCTAAAGGAAAGACCTTCCATAGTCAAGAAAAAAATATCCGAAACATCTGTAGACACCAGTGTGATCACATGGAAAGCCAAATGAAAATGATCCCGTTTCTCCTGGAAGACCTCAGTAAATGTACACGTGTTTCCTGCAGAGTTCTCCCACACGATCCGAGCTGTGTTGTCCACATGAATCACAGATCCACACTTCTGTGTGTCAACAGTAAAAGTAGAGGAACATCAGAGGCAAACAAAATATTTTATTGAAACATAACTGAGAACTCTTATAAGTCTCCTGAGCTAAGAAGGAGCATCTAACGAGCGATGAAATTTTCCTCCGGATGATTTATTCATTCTTTTTTCCACAAAGGAGCAGAAATGAAAAACAACAACACAATAATGGCTTAGAAACCTTTAAAATGTGATTAAGCAATTTACAAGAAATCTTTACATGCTGGAACACATTTGAGTGTTACAATGACATCTGAAGTTAGATTTGACAGCATCTCTGGGTTATCTTTCTGACCCAGTCAGAGCTGTTTGTTTGATTCAGTCAATCTGATATACGCCGTTTTTCACTCCTTAAACAATGATGCAGTAATCACAAACATCAGAAGATCATTTAAATGAGTTAATACAGGTTTTTAATTTGTAAGGGTGTGGATAATGATCGTAATTATACATTTTCGTAGTTTTTTATGGGCTGGGTTTCTCAGTTGTTTTTATCTTAAGCGGAAATAGAAATCAACATAATTCGGAACTAAAACCAATTCGGACAGCTTTTCCCAACACGTGTGGATGTAAGGGGCAACTATGAGGTGTTTCGGAGTAACTAACTAAAAGCATTACTACCGCTACTAACTGAAATCACATGTTAACTGCAGTAATCTTTTTAAATGATCTTCCAAACTCTCTCTTACATGTCTCTGTTTAAACTTAGATATTTTGTTAAGATATTCTGTGTTTGACTCAATACAGTTGCAGCTTAAGTGTACATGTGTTTTTAAGTTGAACTGTTCTCAGGGAATAAATAAGAGATAAAGACAATCGGTCTGATTGAAAAGTAAAGATCTGTGTTCAATAAATTAAAATGTGGCAATGAGTCAGTTTATCAGGTTCTGCAGGTCTGACGATTTACTGTCAGTGCACTGTTTAGTTGCCAGTGTTACTGGTATACCAGAATTAGTGTGGTGAATGACTCATCCAGAAGTCAGTGCTGAATCTAGAGCTGTCCTAGAATAATTTCAGCACACGCTTACTAAGCAAAACATAAAAAGTTCTTAAAAACATTTCATTTAGTTTACAACATCCAGTTTTTTAGACGTTGTATTAACGGTATTGTTTGGTTATAAGAACATCATTTAAACATTTTAAATCTGTAACATGTAAAACATTTCACTAACAACTTAAGAATAGAAGTTTTTAATAATCTTGAAAGAACCTTTAGAGAACATAAGCCAATGTTCTGGGAACAGCAAATATAATTGTTACTTTGATAATACATGTGCTGCTCTAGTTCAGATGTTTTAACTTACAGACGGGTTGACATTTAACACTGATTTGTACTGAGTCACACAACAGCACTACTGAAAATCTCTAATCTAATCAAATCTAATCAAAGCTCTCAGCTACAAATCTCCTGATGGAAAGATAAGCATTAGAAATGTCAACCAATTCAACACAGACAGACAAACTTATATGACTTATAAATAATTAAACATAAGAAATTAAAAGACACGCAGTATTTGTCACAGGATTAGTTATCTGCTGGCTAACCTGTAAAGCTACATGCAAGTGATGAGCAATAATGACAGGCAAGTCTACTACTGAGGGCACTTTCACACCAGTTTTGGGTGCGGACCTGGTGTGAAAGTGGTTTGTGCTTGAAATAAAATGATCTGGGTACAGTTCATGTGAACTCGTACGACTCTCATAATATGGCCAGAAAGCAACCTGTCCCTGGCAGGAGTGAACGGTTATTGATTATGTATTGATTAATATTTCAGTTCCCAAAAGAACCTTCAGATCAAAGGTTCTTAAAGGAACCATTTCCTTATTTCCTCTTTATAGTCTGTAGAACCTTTAAACACTACAAAGAACCTTTTGTGACATGGAGAGGTTCTGTGTGTGGAGGTTAAAAGTTCTTTATGAAACCGTAGTTCATCAAAGAACCATTTAGAGAACCAACTTTTGTTAAACTAAAGAATAGGATGATACATTAAAGATTTTAAGAAGAGGTCAAAATCGATGCAGCCCGAAGCACACTGTTCAGACAGTGATTTCAGTGCGCTTTTCTTCTCATGGCTTTAAGTGTCATTCAAACAGCTGCAGACAGAGAAAATGAATCTGAACATGGCAGGGCTGGAGGCCTTCCCTGCCAACAACCAAAAGAGATCCATTTAGCCAAACGTCCTGTGGTTTTGCTTGCATTGGGTTCCTGTATGCTAAATAAAAACAAATGTGTCATTTTGGTATTATAAGTAATGTTACCCAATGTCATACAAGTGTACAACTGAGACTTAAATTAGTCTGTGGTTTTTCCCTCTGAGTATTTCTGTGTCTTTGGTATTTATCCTTTACAATTGATATGATGCAAGCATCTTATTTGGCCGTTTGGTATTTCCTCATAAGCCTTTTAAATCAAAATGTAAAGTCCCCACAAACTGGTTTGAAAAACACTTTCCTGTCTACATGTATTTTCTTGTAACAGGAAGTTGGGCCAGGACATACCATAGCCATCACCATGCCATAAAATGACTTGCAACTTGCTGTCAAGTTACTGAAACAAGTGCATGAAACTAGTGAGTAGTGAAATTATAGGCCGTATAATTTTTGTTACATATTCCCAGAACAGTCAAATTTTTAGTTAATTTATTCCATCTTATAGAAAATAAACTACCATATAGATGTATTCAAAGATAACAGATCTCCATCTGTTCCATCAGATCTCCTGGGGGATTCCAGGTCACTCCCAGGACAACTGTGAGATATAATCCCTCCAGTGAGTCCTGGGCTTGCCCGTGGTCTCTTCCCAGTTGAACAGATCTGTGCTGCATTTCTCAAAAGCATCATAAGCCTGAGTACATTGTACAGACCATTGGTTCTAATGGTTCTGTGACGTACATAGGCTTAAGATTCTTTTTAAGAACCGCAGCCCTGACCACAAAACTCCTTGCACTAAATTCTTAACACTAAATCTAGATCAAGAATGACTATCAAACTGGTGCTGCTCGACCCTACAGCTTTTGTAAACAGGTTAGTTTTTAAAGAAAAAACAACCTTGATATATGAATATTCTTTGCTATGAATGTCAGTATCAAATATTCAGCAACAAACAACAAAATGGGAAAACTAAGGGCTGGTTAAGAGCTGGTTTTGGGCAAGTTGTATTAGAAAGCCGGACTTAACTTCCTGAAGCTGAGAGCTTACAGTATAATAGGGTCTTAAAATGAAATTGAATTGGATCAGTTATGCTTGGCTAGTTACTCTCCATCCTGTCCCACACTCAGCTACTCTTCTCTGGTCCAGCTCAGTTTCCTGACGAGAATGTAAACGTGGATGTAATCATACCTGGTTAGAATAATATCACCCACGTTGCACTCCTCCTGAGAGACTCTATGAAGAATCCGTTTTATTATTGTACTCCCATTCCTGGACTCCAGAACATATCTGTTTTCATCAAGAGTGCATTGAGTTGGCCGGGTTGACTTGAATCTCTTTATCTGTTTATTGCCTTGTCTCTCTAGACGGCCAACAAATTCCTTTTGAAAATAATATACTCAAGAAAGGAGAAAGAACAAAGGTTTATGGAAGCGTTATATGTAAGAGCCTTGCGGGTAAAAAGATCTTGTTCTGTTATTGATTTCATTGCTTTTTACCTCAACATACAGTATATAAGACTGTTGCTCTGTTAGGCTTTGTAGATGACCCAAAAATGAAAATGATGTCACCACTCCATGTCTTCAGGTGTGATAAAAAGACTGAAATTTAAGTCATTATTTACAGATTCGCTCCCAAAACCTATTTAAATTGGATATGTTATGCCAGGTCTGACATTAATGTTGCCAAAAGAGCATTTCTGAACTGTCTAACAAAAAATGGCCTAATTTTCATATGGCTTTGAAAGTCTTGAAAGAAACAGCATCCACGCCTCCTTTTGTTGTTAACAGAACAACAGCACACAGGTTTAGACTGACATGGAGATGAGTAATTAATAACAGGATTAAATAACTTTCCTTTTAAGAGCCTTTTCAGCCAGTGCATGGCTCATGTTCAGTGACCTGAGACAGAAAAGGGCAGTTTGTCAGTCAAGGGTATTGTGATGTATTTTTTGATTTAGCTCAAGGTAAACTGATGCAGATATTACTGATTTCTGTCTTTATTTCCAGTCCTCATATGAGGAGCTTAGGGGAATGTTAGCTCACCTTTGGCTCTAACATCCTGACACAAAAAGCTTCATGAGAGTTTTTTTGTCACTCCTTGTAACTTCAGGCGAATAAGCTCTTACATTCAACACTACTTATTCATCAGCGTCCTCAGAAACCAATGAAGCTTTGTGTTTAGGCAGTGTTAATGCTGCTGGTTTCCCATAAGCAACTGGGCTTTTTTATCACTTTGTCAACATATTAGTTCTATTTGAATTAATTGAAGTTTAAACACCTTTTCACATCTTGTTCAAGTGGACCAGATTTATAAACTCCATCAATCTGAATTGTTTATTTACTGTCAGGGTCGTGCAAACACTGTCGGATCTGCGAACAGTGATGAAAAATGTGTTTAGACTTAATTAGAATTTCCATCCATCCAAATGCAATAAGTACAGATTATTTCACACAAATACTGTTGTAGGTGTGGACAGTTCACTGGCTAAGTGCCTCAAACAAAACTGAGTATCCACAATGTTGATGTATTGAGTCGCATCAAGAATTTGATGCAACTATGCTGGTAAACTTTTAGCAACTAGTTCTTTCCTACAAGAGCTCTGTTTATTCGCTCTTGTAAGCATGCCTTTATTTCCAGGTGGACATGTGCAACCCATGAAAACTACTGATGTTGCGTAAGCTAAATAATCAAATCAGAGCTGCAGATTTTCTGGTAACTGCTTGCCAAATTTGTGCGCAGTGGGTCAGTAAATGCACTGTGGGCAGTCTGTAGGCATACATCAGCAGACAATTACTTTACCCCCTCACCTCACCTCAAGAGCAGACAATGAAATACTGTACTTTTAGCAGATATGCAATTGTTTTGCAAAAGTTTTGCTATTAGGCTTGTGAAATAACATGGCTTCCAAAAAAAACAAAAACTTTCTCATGAAACGCTAGTGATGGCTAACTAACGCTTTAGGATAGTTTTAAATGTTGCAAAGAGACTATAAATACACAGAACGCAGTAATATGACCTTCCTAATGTATCGTCCTCAACTCTCTGAGAAAAGCAGAAACATTTACTCAGTCCGCTAAATGGTGATCTGGCAAAGTTCTCTATTCTTCTGGGCAGTGGACCTTATTGCGTGAGCTCAGACTAATGTGAAACACCAACGTGTTGCTCTGGGCTCTGTACTTAGATGACAGCACCCTCTGAAGTCAAGATCATTTGTCCTGACTTGTTCTTCAGCATCTTAATTTGCACTGAAGGACTTTGAAGATACTTCCAACATTTGGTGAGCTAGACAAACAGCAAAAAGCTCAGACTGGACTGAAGCCTTATTATGTCTGAGATCTTGAAAGTAAATGCCAGAAACAGATTCTAGAAATCTAGCACATCCTGTGAAATCATGTCACAATACAGAAATGTAGGTTAAGGACTACTGTAAAAACCATTTAATTTTGTGTGTATATATAAACCTATTTATTATTTGTTTTCTGATCTAAGAATGACACGGTTATATTTTATTAAGATATGTGGAGTCACACCACTAACAAACCCAAATGTTTAGAGTCAGTGGAGCAGACTGGCTTTAAAGAAGCCCCAATTTTCAGACAATGTTGTAAAGAATGCAGTAAACATTGACCAAGTGTGAAGTTGGTCAATGCTAATGAACACACTTCAATGACCACTGGTTCTAATGGTTCCATGATGTACTTCAAAAAAACGCAACACACATCTGTCCAACTAGGATGAGACCCCAAGGCAGAAAACTCACAGTTTTGATTTTGTAGTTGTTGAGTTGTTGAAATTAAATCTACATCAAGAATGACTATCAAACTCGAGTTATTTCTGTTCTATTCTTATGACTTTGGAATGAGATCTATTTGCGTTTACCAATAGCTTTTTAAAGAGTTTGCTTCACATCCTACAGTTTTTGAAAACAGGTTAGTTGTCAAAGACCTTAGAGGCTGAAAAAACACATCCTTGATATATGAATATTCTTGCTACGAATGTCAAAACTAAATATTTTGCGTTCAAAAGGCAGAACAAAAGAAGTTATAATTTTGTGGAACTGGTTAAAAACGTTTATTGAAAAGAGCACATCAAATCTGTATAATACATAAACAAGAAATATGAAAAGCAAAGAAAAATAAACATCACTGATGTAAAAATTGGTTTGTACCAACTTTTACTATAGATACATAAATATAAGCTATTTGCTTCTAATGGCTATTGTTTCAAGCTCAGCCCCTCAAGGATATGGTCCAGTTTGGTGCTAAAACCCTGAACCATTTTGTGCCTTAGTGCAAATTAAAGGTAAGTAGCCAGATGCGCTCTCAACTTTAGAGGGTCGGGGGTAAAAGGTGTTAAGTCTCAACTCATGACCTCTTCTAATGAATAGATCCTTAACATTCTTCAAGATTCTTTGTATTGTTAAAACGTCCAGTTGTTGAACCAGCACTTTTCTCTTGAGTTCAAGTTTGCCAAGTGTGGTGTGTGTGTGCCATGTGTCTTTCTGCTTCTTGTTTGACAGATTGCTGATGACTGTGGTGTTTAAGCAGAACATGAAAGGAGACTGTTGTCTGCCAAAGCAGGTGTGAAAAAAGATTCAAATTCTTTAACATGCCTTCTCATATTATAGCTGCTTAGCTGGACACAATGACTGTTTTTAACATGTCTTCTCATATTATAGCTGCTTAGCTGGACACAATGACTGTTTTGAATATTTCTCTGATATACACATCTGTCCCCTTCACTGCTGGTAACACAAATGAACATTAGATTTGGTTACATAATATTTCGTGTTCTTGCACTCTGGTTTGGAAACGCGTCTTAGCTGTCAACTTCAGACACTTGCACATGCAATTGTTACAAAAATTGTTGACACACACACACATGCAAATGGCTGCATGCAAAAACTTGTAGACCTCAAAAAAAACCTCAAAGCTAATAACATCAAAAATGGCTGTTGATCAATTTCGAACAACATGAAACAAGCAAAACAACCGGTGCACTAAAATGCACACCCACCCTCTCGGCACACAGTGTACCAGATGGAAGTCATCAAATTTTCCATTCGCGCATGCACAGTCACTTTTTCTGTCCAAGTATTTTAAGATGCATGCATCATTTTAAACTGCAAATGATGCGCCGCTAAACTGTCGTTGTCCATAAGATGCGACGCCTTTACTCAAAATTTCAAATACCTTTGAAAATTGAGCTTAATTATCCTAAAACAGAAGACTGTTTTGTGTGCGTAAATCTCGGGGCAGAACTGACCTATAAACCACGGTGTAACTAAATGCTTTTGTGAGGCCACTCACTGACAGACTCTTCAACCTGACATCATCTTGCAGGCACGAGCTGGACAGTCTCTGGTGTATGTTTTTCCTCATACTAGAGCCCTTTATCTAGTCAACATTATTTATGTTCCTGATATCTCTTATGTTACTCTATATCTCATGTCTCTGACGCTAGGATGATTTATATTCATGACATACCATCACTCTTGATCTCTGTTGCCAGTTTTCAAAGTCGTCAGGGGTGGTTTGTGAAAATCTCAGCTTCTATTCTACTAGTTCACAGAAACACAAGGCAAAACAGCTGAAACACTTATTCAAAGGTCCTGGTTCACACTGGGCCAGGACACCCTGAATAACAGCTAATCATTTTCAAGACTTTTGAAACAAGTTTCCTTTCAACCAATGGGAAACCAATGGCACAATGCAGGAAACTCTTGAAATCACCTACTTTATCAATGGACGAGACAAAGCTGTTGTCTAGTCCATTGTAGTGACTAATCACCAAAGTATCCCACAATACACACACACAGTATGAAATCTGTGCATGATCAACATGACTACATTTCTAGAAAAGATATGCAGCAAGGAAGAAGAAAACACATTATTTTCAAGATACGGTAGAGTTAAAGGTAGACATCAAAATGACCATCAGCAGACACACAAGAATTGTTACACAAACTATTGCCTATACTTTACTCAAACAGGTAAATCACGCTAATAAATGTGCTAGGTTTAGACATGTCCCGTCTTTGACATAAACATTCCTTCCTGTTTGTTCCACCTTTAACAGGTTTCTAAGGAAAACAACTGATGGCACAAGAGCTGTGACATTTAGGAAGGAAACTGTTAATGGGGACCTGTGAGGAATTGCTTGTTTAACCCACCCCCCAAAACTATTCTACCTCCAACCATCTGTTACAATGTCAGGGGAGATCTGTCTGTTTCTATGGCAACACCCTGCCCTTTAACTTAAATGGCCTGGGGGTTACTGTCCTCTTTTACACCTTGAAGCCAGACATGTAAGAAGAGGACAGTTTTCCTGAAATAGGAGATTCACCACCAATCTAACGAATGGGTGAAAAGCACAAAGTGGAATTCCTGTCCTGCCCAACCCCCATATACTGGTTTGTACCCCAACCCCCAAATGGCTCTGCACTGACACTACAAAGCCATACCCATACCATAAACCTTATAACTGGTCCTCCCAACCTACTATTTTGACTCCTTTGTTGTAAACAGACTTTAAACCAGTCACTGTATATTCAACATAACGGGTAGTTTTACTAAAACACATTCCTGTAGCTCAACAGGTAGAGCATTGCGTAGGAACGCAGGTTAGTTTTACTTAAACACAGGGAAGGCATCCCACACACATACTGATTCAAGATATACTTTCAATACACTGTAAGATGCTTTCGATACATGTCTTCAAATGTATAAATGTAAATATTTAAAACAAATACCTTGATGCAGATTTTCACTTTATATAAGAGTTAATTCAGGCAAAATGAGCTGCAATAAAAGAAAAATTACAGGCGCTAAGTATGAGAGATCTAATGACTGTCTTTTATGTTACAGTAAAGTCAACTGTAGCAACTAGCACAAATTAGCCTGAACGACACAGGTGGAAAACATTAATCCTGGCAACTGGCACCTGATTCCGGTTCCCTGCAGAACTGTGATTTAAACTTTAACAACTGGATACAAGTTTATGGCATTAGTTAATTAATGCAGCATTGAACGGCACCAGGACTTGCAACTGCAGGTGTTTATGGGTATTTGTGTTTATTAAACAACAACTGGCATCTGGAAAAACTGCAGTGGAGGTTAATTTAGGTGGCAAGTGATTAGACCTGCACATGTTTTGACTATAAAAGTCTGTTTTCTTGTCAAATGCGTTGTGGCTAGCAGTAAAAATACCATGAAACAAACCACATTAGACAGTTCTATTTATCAGACTGGCAGGCTATCAGACCCTGTATGACCCAGTAATTTCAGGCATTTGTTTGGAAGAGATTTCAAAATTGCTCTGGCAAGAGAAGAGAAAAAACAGTTCTACAGCCAAAGAATGGCTGAACCTCTGTGAAATTGATGGTCGATAATTAATTACATGGAGAGTATTATGACATTATCCTCAATAAAAACTTTCCATTTTGCTTGATTAAAAGATTGAACACTGTAGTGTTGTAGTTTTGCTTCTCTGTTTTGAACAGCCACACAAATATCGTAACTCTTCACTGTGCTATTTCAAACAAAAATTCCAAATCAGACAAAAAATCAACACAGTTTCTCAAAGAGTTAAACAGCCAAAGAGCAAAATATTTTACTGCAGCAGTTTTAAAAAATGAGATAAATGAGCTGGGGCTTCAGCCATGATTTCTGTTATGAATTTTCATTGCCACAGCGCTGACTAATGCAAAGACAGGACGTGAAAATACCATAATGTAATCTGCCTGTGGGCAAGCATTTCCACAGCTGCGGAAGACAGCGCTGCTGCCTTAAATGTAAACATGTATGTTGTATCACGATAACATACTTTCCTTCTACATATTAACAGTCATCCACATTTTCTTCTACAATTTATCATCCACCAGGCAAAAATCATGTCTGATCAGAAGTAAAAGCACAAGCTGCACAATTTGAACTATCATTCATATCTAAAACTCATACAGTGCAAAACAACATAATAAGCTAAAGTTTAGTGCGTACGGTGAGGAGTCTATTAAAATCTCTGACCTCAATCATAACAATAACAATGGTGACATTAGCTTTAGCACTGCTAATTATATATGGAATTTTGTGGCTAGTAATGCATTGTCTTCAAGAAAATCACGTTCCAAAAGAAACAAAGTGCTAATTCTCTCTGACGGGCTACCAAACGAGCTGAACCTGGGTTCCATTTCAAAAGAATGTCAGACTAAACTTGATAAAAAAAATATCTGTGGGAGATTCACATGTAGATTCACTGTGTACTTAGATTCACTAAGTACAGTAAACTTGTGAACATCTTTCACATTGTCTTATAAATGTAAACTGTACACTTTTTGTTCATCTGGTTGGTGGTTGCCAAATGTTTCCAAAAGCCAAAGCTGACAAAACTAGTTTCTGAAAAATATGTGCAATGTCATTATTACTGGAGACATTTACTGTCTCTCTGCTTATGAGTTTTAAATTAAGGTTACAAGCAACTGTACATTCAAAACATCAAACACCAACCAGTTAACGGTGTTGAGTTCATTTGAGCTGCACTGTAAAAACAAACACACAGGGTCAGACCGCCTCCCTACAGCCTCATCCTGTGAAAAATGCAATGAAGGAAAGAAACAACTTCCGAGCACCATGCTCGGCAGGAAAAAGGAAAAGCTGTTGATTGTGAACAAGTGTAACATACAGGCAGTGAGTTAAAAGATCATTCGTGTCCTCTTGTTCCTTTTGTCATTTGTTTTGTCAAGGGAGTTGTCATTTGCAATTAAATAAATACATACATTTTAGCCATTTTTAAATCAAACAAAAAGTGTTTGAATAGACAAACTAAAGACAAAGAATTTGGGGCCATTCCTGATCCTCTGTTATGACTTGACAGGAACTTTCATGTTTGGATCATGCACTGAGAAAATGAGAGGTGTTGAGATTAAAGCTGTAGGTCCAGGATCTACCCTATCATTATGATAATCACATTCTTACTGGAGAAAAATGTGTTTGAATTTGACTGGAAACTTACGTGAATTATAGCTTAGCTTGTTCATCCAACCACCAGGTTATATGTGTAAGACAAAGAAAGAAAGAAGCAAAAAGTCACACTAACAATAAACTTCAGAGAAAAGAGGAAGATTTGCATTTTTTAAATGCATGCAAATTCAAAACCCTTCGTCAAAATCCACAGACACGGTACAGCAGAAAACTGCATTATCATTAATTAGCAGCAAATTACATAAATACATGTATTCTAACTGGTGTTTATTGTTATGATATCCTATGTTATGTGTACAACTTATTCAACATTTGGTCCCCTTTTTAAATATTTGGCTACACATTTGCCCGAATTAGGGCTATTATTTTTAATTTATTCTCAAGTTAGTCGCTTTAATTTAAATATCTGAGAAAAAATGTCATCGTGAAGGTAAAAATATACAAAAGCTGGCAAATATGAGCCCTGATAACAGTAAACTCTACGGCACACTCAACAACCCGCGACACTGGCGATCAGGTTTCAGGGCCTCTGAAGGGGTGGGGTGCGCAGACGGAGGCGGGAGGAGCGCAAACGCGTTTCGGGAGCCTCTTTGTCCTCCTCTATATGAACCCCGACGGCGTGCGGGGAGGAAGAGGATATCTGTACTGCTGTATTTAAACGAATGGGTTAATAAGAGTGTGCCTTTTATCACCAAGAACGCTGAGGGATGTGCTGATATTTTACCGCTTCGTAATCACGGGAAGGACGCAGTGGAGGGAAAAGTGTGGAAGTCAATTTAACGAGGTATGTTTCCAGATCCTCCTCCGTGTCGCTGCCAACGGATTATTTTGCCGTGTTTCCCACAACCGCACGTTTATAGGATTCAAAATAGGCATTTTAACTATTTTAGTCGCTTGTTCAGTACGTTCGTATGCGTTTCATTGTACGGAATCATAGTGTGAGCGTTGAGGCGATCCGGTGTGTAGCGGCTGTCGTGCGTTTCTTGCGTCAGATTCGGGAACAATAGTAAACTTACACGCAGCCGGATGAGATTTCGCCAAAAGGTGAAGGCATCTCGGAGACAACTGTCTCGGCAGCGTGGCAGCTGAGACGGGCTCTTGGTGGTCGATAGGGAGATGTTCTCACGATCTTCTGCGTGTGGTGTTGAGGAACAGACGGGCTGCTGTTTGGGATGTGGAATATTTTGCCCGATTCACTTCAGGTAAACGCGCGTCACAGTTTGCGCGCGCCTTCGTCGACGCGTCGAGAGATCGTAAAACACGCGTGAGAATATTAAAAGTTTAAATTTTCTCTCCACTGAATCCTTTTTATATTTTATTATAACTTTTATATTCCTGTTACTGTTATTGGATGGGTATACTTTACACCGGTCTTTTAGGATGCTGCTTCTCCATCCACCTCAGTCTGATGAAGACTTGCGACTTTAAGTGTTTTTACATTCCGATTATTTTCACAATGAAACAACACAGAGTCATTTTGTTAAAACACAAACGCCATCTCCGTTTTACACATTATTAAAAGTATTCTGCCCACCATGTCATTTGGTCTTTAACTTAAACCGGTTTTGATCTAAAATCGATCTTTGATCGATTTGATCTTTAAATCTAAAATTCTAGATGTTTCGGTCACATAAACGAGAGTATGAACTCGTATCTCTCAATGTGTTAATTGTGTTTTTCCTTTCTGAAATGTTGACGGTTCTCGTTTCCTCACTGTTAATAAATGTATTTTAATCGTGTCTTGTAACTCTTTAGAGACTGTGTACCTAATAGTTTTGATTATTTAAACTTAGAAACTCAAATAAAAGTTGAGGGTTGTGAAATTGAATGATAACTAGTATATTCAGTGAATTTAACACCTGAATTTCTAGTGGTAGCTTGATTTGAAGATGGCTTTTCAAGTCACTGACTAAACCAGTAAATTTGAGGGATAGGTTTGAGGAGGTTATGTGGGCCAGCTGAGGAATGATGTTGTACTGCTGCTACAAACGGAAATGTTCCCTTTGTACCGAGTACAAATTACAGTGATTTGATGCTTTTGATGCAACCGTGTCTAATAAACACTTTACCACATTACCACCAGATCCTTTAAGACTTCATCAGAACTTGGTCATGGACCACAGTAAGAGTCTGTCCTTAGCAGATGTTTTGCTAAGTTCACACACCGATCTCAGAGGAACACTGCCTGAAGTACTGCTGTTTGCTCTGGTGGGGACTTTGATGGTTTTGGTAGTTGCTCAGACCTGTGGATGACCAACTTCTCCAAACTCATAGAAAGTAGCTGACCTCCGGTTTGTGACCAAACCATGTTGGCTGTATGTTTTGGATTTGCTGTCCAGATGGTACTTTATTAGTTCTGCTAATTCTACTGCTTCTTTTGTGTGTCATGGGTTTAAATAGGACTGTTCTTTCTGTCTTTACTGAAACACATGGAGCACTGAATGATTTAATACACAGGTGCTACACCACGTTCATATGTTTTTTTAACTTTATCCAATTACTAGTGATAAATGTTCTTGCTTATTTTACATCCATTTGTTAAATCCACTTTAGGAGCTTTATTGGGCTTTTGTTATTTTTTTTAGAGATTTGGATAAGATTTGGCCTGGATAGTGAGGAAAATTTATACTTTTTAGTTTTCTTAGTTGACTTAAAATTTCTACAAAGTTGAGCATGGACATTAAGGCAGAATGTTTTTTATAACAGTGCCATCTAGTGTTTTAATCTTTATTGGTAAATCGCCCTCTAACAACCTTCGAATAATGTGAATCTGAATAGAAAACGTCTTGATGTAGCAGGTATGTCAATTATGATGTGAACAGACTTAATGAGCTGTTGATTTCTTTGGAACATCCCTCAAAATGTTTTGGTCTGGGTTTATATTTAAATTATTATTAATGGTCGTTCTTATGTTCTCTTGTAGCACTGAGGCAGAAGTTCCTGTAGAAACACCATGAGTTGGAACTTCCTTACAAAATTATTGGATGAAATCTCCAACCACTCCACCTTTGTGGGCAAGATCTGGCTAACCGTATTCATCATCTTCCGCATTGTGTTGACTGTCGTGGGAGGAGAATCGATATACAACGATGAACAGAGCAAGTTTGTCTGCAACACCCGGCAGCCTGGTTGTGAGAACGTGTGCTATGATGCATTTGCTCCCCTCTCTCATGTCCGGTTCTGGGTTTTTCAGATCATTCTGATTACCACCCCCACAATTATGTATCTTGGCTTTGCTATGCACAAGATTGCCCGCATGAACGATGATGAGTACAGGATGCAGAAGAGGAAGCTCATGCCCATGGTGAACCGCAGAGCCGACCGCAACTACGAAGAGGCAGAGGAAGATGGAGAAGAAGACCCCATGATGTCAGAGGAGATCTTGCCGGAGAAGGAGGTGGAGAAAAAGCCAAACAAGGCCGGCAGTAAGCACGACGGCCGGCGCAGGATCAAACGAGATGGGCTCATGAAGGTGTACATACTGCAGCTCATGTCCAGAATTGTTTTTGAGGTGGCCTTTCTTTTTGGCCAGTATATCCTGTACGGTTTTGAGGTTGCACCCTCATATGTGTGCACACGTAGCCCCTGCCCACACACGGTGGACTGCTTTGTGTCACGCCCCACAGAGAAAACCATCTTCTTGTTGGTCATGTATGCTGTGAGTTGCCTCTGTTTGTTTCTTACAATGTTAGAAATTCTTCATTTGGGCATCAGTGGAATTCGTGATGCTTTTCGGCGACGCGCCCATCACCACAGCATGGCTCGGCCACGTAGTGCCATGTGTAGACAAATGCCCACTGCCCCACCTGGGTACCACACAGCCCTAAAGAAGGGATTGAAACTGAAAGAGTACAATTTGGGGGACTCGGGACGGGAGTCTTTTGGTGACAAGGCCTCGTCACGACAAAAAGATCACTTGCATCATCTAAAACTGGCTCAGCAGCATCTGGATCTGGCCTATCAAACTGGGGAAAGCAGTCCTTCACGCAGCAGCAGCCCCGAGTCCAACGGCACGGCTGTCGAACAAAACAGACTGAACCTTGCTCAGGAGAAGCAAGGAAGCCAATTTGAAAAGGGTAAGACTTGTCTGTTAGAGAAATATTGTAAAAATACTGTGTCTGTCTTTCATGTTTTTAAGCAGAACAGAACAGTGGCAGTATTTAAATACTGTTTTCTCTTTTCTCTCACAGGGATCCGTGCATGATTGAGTCACAGACTATCATCAGCTTCCTTGTGCAGCTAAGCACTCCAGCTGTGGTTGACATTTCTCATCTGGGAATATGGATGGAATCTGTGTGTGTCTTTGTGTTTGGCGGCTCTGAAACTTAAGACTGAGTTGAGGACGTGCTGATGTACGGACTGGTGAATCAGTGAGAACATGCCGGGCAGTATTATTTAATCTGAAAGCAGCATTTCACCATCTAGTTATACTTGACAATAACCAGTCTGCCTAATACTCCAAAGTGCCCAACAACTAGTTAGGAAGATGTATTCTTTAAGAACCCCTTCACTAGGCAACTGTGCAATGTGCTTGCGTGTTTCATCTCCATTTTATTTTCTTGTTGTTTATTTTGTAGGGGGAAAGAAATCAATGGTTCTTCCATTTGTTTACCACACTTCTTGTGAAGTGCCAGGGGTTGCATCTCAGAAATGCCTTAAAACTGGAGTTTACGTATTATCTTCACCATTCCAAAAAGAGATGGATGGGCCAGTTTAAAACGACATTCGAAATTTGGTTTAGCTTGTGTACTTGGAACAGTTCTATGTTTGTGTAGTGGACCAAAATTTGTACATGTTTGTAAACTGGACAGGGCTGCTGTATTTAACAGGCCGAATTCTGGAGTTTGACCTGTGGGATTAGATTATGGAAACGGAGTGCCCCTCTTTTAGCTGTATTAACTGGACGGTTGGAAAGGTCTGAGGTACGAGCGTCAGCTGCAGCGTCACTCTGTTTTTGAGACTGTCACATCTTGGACTTTGAAGTCATTTCTTAATGGCTTTTGTCCAAAGGAACAAAATGGAACCTGGAAAATGCTTGAATACTTGTGATATCATAATTATTGATTTACAAAGAGGCCTTTGATATTTTATTTGCATATTGTGAGTTTGATGTATATGAAAAGTATTTTGGTAAATATGCCACTGTTTTTAGGAGGCTTCTCAGTAATCACCTTTCAGTCTTATTGTTACATTATTGTTTGTTTGTTTTTGTTTTGTTTTTCTGAAAGATGAACCCCATTTTTTGTCACAGCATTACTTTGTTTTCAGTTAAAAGCAGTCATCTTTAGAACGTGTCTATTTTGTTCAACATTTCATGTTGTCATATTCAGTTTTCAGTGTTGGGTTATTTATCTTTTTCAGGTCATTCTGCTTTCTGTTCTTATGGGTGAATTTTTGTCTCTATGCAAATATAAGTCAGTAGTTGGGGCAGTTTACTTGTAATGGCAATAAGGTCACCGAGCTGAAGCCATAGAGCGTAACGTTAAATGTACAAACAACAAAAGTTGATCATTTTAAAGCAGTTATGTCATCTCAATTATGTCTGCCATGGCCAGGTTTTCCACTTTTATAAAAGTTCCAGCATTATCTCATTTTGGAGATGATCTCATTTTTGTAAAATTTGTATTTTACTATGAATTCCAATAAGGTTTTTGTAAATGTATTTTGTGATATGCTAAAATAAACCATTGATGAACTAGATTTTGTGTTTGCTAGTTTTTCTGTGTGGAGTGTTTGTTTTGATAAGCACCTGTGGTTTTAAATTGGTGGTCATCACCAGTACTTGGTTGTTTTGAGATTATTAACAACCATGTCAGTTTTATCTCATTGCTCACTTTAGTTATTTGCATTGGCTGTTCACAAATACATGTTTGTTGATAACGAGTTTTGAATCTGTCTGTTTCTTAAATGTAACATCAGTCTGGGTAAATTTTTCCATTATGCAAATGTTAAAAATCGTCTCTGGTTCTTAACAGATCATTATTACGTCCCTGAAGTACAAAGTACATTAATATTAATCTCCTGTAATTATATTTTGGCAGATTAATCAGTTTGGGGATGAGTCCATATATTGCATTGTGCGCATGTGCCTGCTTTGCATAAATCTTAGGAAATAGATAAACCACAAACTTCAAAGAAAAATAAAAATGTTATATGTTGTTCAAAGTTATTTTTTAGGACTTACTTTAATCTCTCTTCATGCGATTTTTGATGTTTGAAAGCATTCATTGTGACACTTATGTTTTAAATGCACTTTGTAACTATGAGGTTTATCAAGGGTATAAGCTAACAGTATATCACAATTATCTGAGTTCAGAGTCTATGTGATGAAAATTAAACGACTGTCATAAACTCTATTGCTAATTAGAATAAAGTTTGTGATTGTGGCACTGATACATCAGTCTCATAGATTAGCAGCAGTGGCTATAAAGAGCTTTGAACACTCTCCCTCAGTGAACCCCTGCTGTACCATGATGAAGGTCCAATGGGGCTGGTTCTCTGTTAGCTTCTTTGCTGTTTTCTGGTGCTACAGTCATGCAGAGCAACAGGAGTTCATGGTACTTGCAGGTCCTTTAACTACTAACATTGTGGACGATTTGGGAACCAAACCTTTGGACAGCCAGAATTCCCCTTTCAGAGCTTCAGTGGAAGATGAGTTTTTTAACTGCAGAAGGTCTCTTCCACTGCAATTGAAAGACCACTTCCTGTATCTCCAGAGCACAGGGGTGAACTCCTTTAAAGTTCCTCTGTCCTGGTCCCAGATTCTTCCAACTGGTGATCCCAAGCAGCCTCATGAAGACACGGTGACATGCTACAAGACGCTTGTGCAGCAACTGTCAGAATCGGGCATCAAACCTCTGCTAGTGCTCCACCGCGCCGCAGTACCAGGACTTCTCAGAAGCAGGTACGGTGGCTGGGAGAATCCATTACTGGGGCAGATGTTTGAGCAATATGCAGCATTTGTTTTGACTACCTTTAAAGAGCTGGTGAGCACATTCATCACGTTCAGTCATCTGCATGAACTTGATGATGAGGTGCAACTTCAAAATGCTCTCCAGTGCCATGCAAACATATACAAACTCTACCATCAAAAGTCCCAAGGTACGATTCTAAAATCTCCATCCACTGTAATGCAACCTCAGTTTACTATGACACTGTTTTTGTGTCACTCATTACAATGTTCTATTTAATTTTTAGGGATTTGCGTGTCTCTTGGAATCAGTGCTGGTGATGTTACATCCATTTATCAATTGGGGTTAAAAAACATGGTAAATGTTAACGGCAGGTCATCGTTTATATTGCTGATGAACAGAGTACATGATATGTGCATTTATTAAGTGTATTTTCTCATCTTTAGGCATATATGGATTTCCTCTCTGTTCATGTGCAGTACAACTGCAAATTGCAAACTCTGACCGAGCGATTGAGGGCGTTACAGGTGATTTATGAGCTTGTGAAGGATTATATAACCATGTGCATGTCCCACATTTATAACCTTATTCAAAATCAAACTACAAACTAAAATTGATATAACAGAGAGCTTTCCTGGCAATGAAATAACGTGGACTCTTCTTTCAGATTGCCAGTGGTCAGCTGCCCGTTCTTATTTATCAGTTGACCATCAAGGACTGTCAGGAGCATGAAAATAATTTCTGGCCTCTTATCGGTGGTAAACAGAAGCAGGTTTTTTTAAGAGATTTGTTGAAAGATGCTATACTGATAAAAATACTAGATTGTTACGCTGGTTGTTTGTTTTTACGAATTCTAGGTTCACAGATCAAAGATCTTCACATCAGCGGCTGTGACATCACACACCTTTTTGGCAAGCTGGATGTAGAAGAAACACCCAAAAAGTACAAAACATGAACGTTTCACCAAAACCGTGTGTGTGTGTACCTAAGTTTCCTTACCTACTGTATGTTGTCATTCAGTTTGCAGAATGAAGATAAAATGACTGGTTTCCATCAAACCTCAGCTTCTGCACTCTCATACCAGAAGGTCTGGGAGAAATTCCGAGCTCAGACTGAAGCGCAGCGGGATGAGTTCCTGTACGGCTCCTTCCCGGATGGTTTTCACTGGTCTGTCTCCAGTGAGAGTTTCAAACTGGAGGGTGGATGGTCTGAACATGGGAAGGGCGAGACCATATGGGACCGTTTTAGCCATGAAGGTCACGTCTATGACAGCCAGACCACTGATCTGGCCTGTGACAGTTATCACAAGGTGGACTATGATGTGTATCTGCTTAGGGGGATGATGTCTCCTAACTACCAGTTCTCGGTTTCCTGGGCTCGTATTTTTCCTACTGGACGCAAAGAAAGTTTGGTTGAAAAGGGGGCTGAATATTATGACAAGATGATTAACACACTCCTACAATCAGGCATTGAACCAACTGTTACCCTGTTCCACTGGGATCTTCCTCAAGTTCTGCAGGACAGTGGAGGCTGGCTCAACGACTCCATTGTGGAAGCGTTCAAAGAATTTGCTGACTTCTGTTTCTCTCGATATGGGGACAGAGTCAAAACCTGGAACACCTTTGGCAGCCCGTGGGTGGTGAGCAACGCTGGGTACGGAACAGGGGAGCATCCTCCAAGTTTTAAAGACCCAATAATGGCCTCTTACCAGGTGTGTCTGTGAATATGAGAATATACTGTATGTTATATGATTGTATTCATTGTACTGTAACTATTTTTTTTAACTCTTTTGCTTTTCTTTTGCAGGCTACACACAATCTTCTGAAGTCTCACGCTGAAGCCTGGCATGTTTATAATGAGAAATATAGGAAAGTACAGAGTGGAAAAGTTGGCATTGCGCTTAACTCTGACTGGGCGGAGCCAAAGAATCCCTCAAGTGTCCAGGATATAGCAGCAGCTGAGCGCTATCTAAACTTCATGCTGGGCTGGTTTGCTCACCCCATATTTGTGGATGGAGACTATTCAGTGGTGCTTAAGGATCAAATTAAAAAGAAGAACGATTTCTGCGGCAAAGAGCTAGCAAGACTTCCTGTCTTTACAGAGGCGGAGAAACAGAGAATCCGAGGCACCGCGGATTTCTTTGGGCTTAACCATTACACTTCCCGAATGATAAGTGAAACTGTCAACAGTTGTGATCCGGGTCCTAATAATGTTGGGGACTTCCAGGTACATGTTGATCCCACCTGGCCCAACACATCTTCTGAGCAGATCCACTCTGTTCCCTGGGGGCTACGCCGTTTATTGAACTACATCTCTTTGGAGTACACATCCATCACAAAGGTGCCCATCTACATCACAGGAAATGGCGTGCCTACTGAGTACAATGGTGAGGTGTTCAGTGACACCCCACGTGTTGACTTCCTCAAAGCTTACATTAATGAGGCAATGAAAGGTAATTATCACTGTACATAGAGGTAACCCACATAACAGTTTTAGATTGAAAGAATATTTTCCTAACGTTTCCATTGAGTAATAGTATTTTGAAAGCTCTAGGAACGTTCAAAACGCCTAGTTTATTAGACGTTGTATTAACTATTAACAATACTGTTTGGTTTTTTAATTCTGTAACATTTTTACATTTACTACATTTACTACAATAAATCATTTGTCATTATTTGTATAATGATCACTAACTACTTTCTGTCCCAACAGCTGTGCGTTTGGATGAGATTGTCGTCCAAAGGTTCACAGTACAATCTCTAATGGATGGATTTGAGGGACCTCAGGGCTACAGTCAGCGATTTGGACTGCACTACGTGGACTTTGAAGATCCTGACAGGCCCAGAACTCCCAAAACATCAGCATATTTCTACTCAAAGGTGATTGAGAGAAACGGATTTGCTGAGGCTTCTGAAAAAAGTCACTCACATATCTACAGAAATGGAATTGAGAGCTCAAAGCTTCCTAGTCTGCCACCGTCTGAAGTTCCTTCAAAATCCAAAGTGGTTTGGGAAAAGTTCTCCCCTCAGACCAAGTTTGAGAGGCAACTTTATCACTATGGAACGTTTCCAGAGGTATTCCATTGGGGCGTGTCTTCCTCAGCCTATCAGATTGAAGGTGGCTGGAATGCTGATGGAAAAGGGCCCAGCGTGTGGGACACTTTTACTCAAAAACCTGGCAGTATTCCAAACAACGACAACGGTGATGTAGCGTGTGACAGCTACCATAAAATAGATGAGGATCTATACATGTTAAGAGCCCTAAAAATGAAGAATTACAGATTCTCCCTTTCATGGTCTCGAATCTTTCCTGATGGTTATAAATCTTCTCTTAACCAGAAGGGTGTAGAGTACTACAACAGACTCATTGATGGCCTCATAGCCAACAATATCCAACCCATGGTAATTCTTTACAACTGGGACCTACCACAAGCTTTACAGAGCATCAAAGGCTGGGATAACCCTGAAATGATTAACATTTTCAATGATTATTGTGACTTCTGCTATGCAACGTTTGGAGACAGAGTGAAGTTCTGGATAACTTTCAATGAACCCCAGATGATTGCATGGTCAGGATATGGACTGGGCCAGATTCCACCAAACATAAAGCAACCTGGAGATGCTCCATACAGGGTTGCCCACAACATTCTAAAAGCTCATGCAAAAGCATATCACACCTATGATGAGAAATACAGAGCAACTCAAAGAGGGCAGGTGTCCGTTAGTCTGAACGCTGAATGGGCTGAACCTCAAGATGTGAACAACCCTCGAGAGGTGGTGGCTGCAGACCGAGCACTCCAGTTCCAGCTAGGCTGGTTTGCACATCCCATCTTCAAAAACGGTGACTATCCTGATGCCATGAAGTGGCAGGTGGGCAACAAGAGTGAACTTCAGGGTTTGAAGGAATCTCGCCTGCCTTCTTTTACAGATGAAGACAAAGCGTATATCCAAGGCACGGCAGATGTGTTCTGCATTAACACGTACACAACCAAAGTGGTGCGTCACGCGACAATCAGACTCTCTCCTGAGAGCTATCAGAACGATCAGGACATTGCTAAGGAAGATGCAGATGGTGCTGAAGATACAGCTGTTACAGAGCGGAAGGCTGTTGCTTGGGGACTCCGGAGACTTCTGAACTGGATCAAAGAAGAATATTCAGACCCTGAGATTTATATAACGGAAAATGGTGCATCTACAGACACTCGTGTAACAACCGATGACACTGATAGAATATTCTTCCTGAAGACTTATATCGATGAAGCTCTCAAAGGTATGCTAACAAAGTTTGTAATACAGTCAAACTGTAAACTGCTGTAACTGACACAGGTTAACACACATTGTCTTTTTAGCACACAACCTGGATGGAGTGCGTCTTAAGGGGTACATCGCCAGTGCACTGATGGACTCTTTTGAGTGGCTAAATGGCTACAGTGTTGGCTATGGACTCCATCATGTAAACTTTAAGCATCCAAGTCGTCCGAGAACTCCAAAGCGCTCAGCTCACCTTTACTTCGATATCATGAGAAATAATGGCTTTCCATTGCCAGAGGAGGAGAAAATGCTGTATGGACATTTCCAAGACGGATTTGTCTGGAGCACAGCCACAGCTGCCTACCAGGTGACCCTTATGAAAAATTAACCCCGGTTTTACTACAGTAAAAGTATAGTAACCATTGTTTTTTGGCACATTGATTCCCCAATGTAAAGCACAGTTTTACTACAAATACCATGGTAAAACCATGGTTGCTGTAGCAAAACTATCCTTAATTTGTGGTTGTCATGGTATTCAGCATCACTGTTGGTTTTTATTGTTGCTGCAATCTGACAGATAGAGGGAGCGTGGAGAGCCGATGGGAAAGGTCTCAGCATCTGGGACAAGTTTGCACACACTCCCTTGAAGATATCAAAAGATGAAAACGGTGACATTGCCTGTGACAGCTATAACAAGATCACTGAGGACGTCAACAATCTCAAAACGTTGAAGGTCAACCACTACAGATTTTCAGTTTCATGGCCCAGAATTCTGCCTGATGGAACTAACAGGAGAATTAATGAAGCTGGACTGAACTACTATCACAGACTAGTGGATGCACTTTTGGCAGCCAATATCAAACCACAGGTGAACAAATGCATTTAAACTGTAATATGTGAACTTGAAACCTTTGAACTGTCGGGTCAGAGTTTGTGGGGAAATGTTGGTTTCCCTTCAACATACGTAAATAAAAGAATGTCAAGTATCCTGCAATTCATGTTTCAAACAGAGATGGAGCTAGAGAGGCAAAAGTGATGCATTGCAGCATTGCATACTATAAATTATCAGGGCTGAAGTCCTGGAATCGGCCTTGTATCAAATTAATAGGGTTCCCAGTTTTTGCAGTCAGCTACTAAGGAAACTGCAGTGTACCAATGTCCAAAACTTTTTAAATAAATATTTTAATATAACTTAATATCTTAATCGTAATATAACTGCCTTATTTACAATTGTAGCATTATTAACTAATGTAAAGGCTAATATATTTTTGTATATATCACACGTATCTGAGCTGTTTTGAACCGGTGATAATTGGCAGGTCACGCTGTACCACTGGGATTTGCCTCAGGCTCTTCAGGATGTGGGGGGATGGGAGAACCACACGGTTGTGAGCAGGTTCAGGGATTATGCTGATGTCATGTTTAAGAGTCTGGGAGACAAAGTCAAGTTCTGGATCACTATAAATGAACCCTACAATGTAGCAATGATTGGACACGGTTATGGAACCGCAGCACCAGGTATCATGAACAGTGAACAGTCTCTATTCCAGGGGTTCTCAAACTGGTCTACAGACTGCTGCTTCTGTTCTGAATGGTCTGTGAATTAATTGGCAGATAAAAAAATACAGACCTAAATACATATTTATTATGACAAGAACAGTGAACAGAAAGACAATTGAAGAAAACGACAGTAAACAATGACAGAATTTTCAATTTTGGGTGAACTGTTCCTTTAATAACATAACTGACAGTTATACTTCAGTTTATGATTTTTGCTTTAGCACTAAAAGTCTGCTGCCGGCGTTTGAGAAACCCTGTGTGATATTTATTCAGCATTTAAAGAACAAACACACAAGCAGGCTAAGCTGTAATGTTGTACATCTATGCAGGTATAAGTTTCAGACCAGGCACTGCGCCGTATGCAGTGGCACACAACCTCCTGAAAGCGCACGCAGAGGCCTGGCACCTGTATGATGACAAGTATCGAGCAAAACAACAGGGCATTGTGGGCATCACTATAAACTCCGACTGGGCAGAACCGAGAAACCCATATAAACAGGAAGACGTGGATGCTGCTGTACGCGTCATTCAGGTACGTTTCATAGTTTGATTTCTGAATTCATGAATCTTTACTAACCACGTGCTAGAATTAACACGCGTCTCTCATGGCAGTTCCAGATCGGCTGGTTTGCTCATCCGGTTTTCAATGGTGACTACAGCGATTTAATGAAGAACATCATTCGAGAGAGAAGCTTAGCAGCTGGCCTTCCTAAATCGAGGTCATACAAATATTAATTTGCTTATTATGAATTTAAAGATGTACTCGGATATTTAAAAGAAACAACAGTGCTAACAGTTTTAGGTTGTAAGAATGTTTTTGCAACGTTTCCATTAAGTAACAAAATAATGTTAAAAACATTATTTTAAGTTTTAGAAAGTTTTTTAGACAATGTATTAATGTTATTTAAACTTTTAAAACCTGTAAAATTTTTATAACTTTTTGATATATATGACATATATCGTACATTACAAGTTTTTGATAACTTTAAGAGAACTTTTAGAGAACATTAGCCAACATTCTGAGAATGTTTCCTGTTAGCTGGGGAGTCCCAGTTAGACATTTCTCTGCTAATCGATACTTGAAATCAATTAAATGAATGAATGAAATGAATAAATCAAGCATGTTCCATCTGAAAGACTTCCAGAGTTTACACCAGAAGAGGTGGCAAGAATTAAAGGTACTCATGATTATTTTGGATTTAATCACTACACCACAGTCTTGGCCTATAATGTGGACTACAAGGACCTTCAACACTATGATGCAGACAGGTGAGGCTTTTTTAAAATCAACAGTCATGCTTATTCATTTATTTCTGTTGATGTACTTCATTTGTATCTGCTTTGTGTAAAAGCATCTGCTCAATGATTTTGATGTAAATTCACTCTAGAGGGGCAGGAACCGTTGCAGATCGCACATGGCTGGATTCTGGTTCCTTCTGGCTGAAAGTAACTCCTCCAGGATTCCGGAAGATTCTGAATTTCATAAAGGAGGAATACGGAGACCCTCCCATATACATTACTGAGAATGGCGTGTCAGAACGAGGGTCAACGAATCTGAATGATGTTCATCGTATCCACTACTATAAAAACTATATCAATCAGGCCCTGAAAGGTACAAACGTTTCCAGTCTGTGTTGCTTTAACATCAACTTTTAATTTTAATCTTTATTTACAACTTATTAGAGTTTAAATGCGTTTGTGATAATACAAAAAACTTCCTTCAGCTTATTTGCTGGATGGGGTTGACATCCGTGGCTATGCTGCCTGGACCCTGATGGACAACCTGGAATGGGCAACAGGCTTTGATGACAAATTTGGCCTTTTCTATGTAAACCGATCAGATCCCACTTTACCACGAATCCCTAAGAAATCTGTCTGGCACTATGCTACAACTGTCAACTGCAACGGCTTCATAAACCCAAAAGAAGGTCCTCATGAGTGTGAAGTTCTTGAACCTGAAGATGGCATTACAGGTACTGTCTCTTTCTCCCTATCTGTCTATCTTTTCTCTTTTCTGTCTAACAGACTCTTTTCTTCTCCAGGGACAGCTACTCCTCAGCCTCCTCCCGGTGGGTTACTGCTGGTGAATTTCTTGGGTTTGGAAGTATCAGGTCCTGATGCTGAAGTGGCTCTCAATGCTCTCTTCAGTCTCACCATCATCGGTGCAGTCGCTGTTGTGTTTCTGCTGTTTGGACTTGTCAAAGCAATCAAGAAAACTAAACGTCCTAAAGCGGAGCACATTCACCTGGAGAAACAGTTCTGAGTTCAGGAACAATAACACAATATCTGCCTTAGGTTTGCTCACATTTACATTTTGTATGTATTACGTTCAGGTGTTTTTTAAACCTGTGCAAACAGAAAACATGAAGCTGTTGTTTGCATGAGATGAGATGTTACCTTCTCAATACAAATAATCAGCAGTTTACATATTATGGCTTTGTGATACAAAGTGACACTGTAAACAATACAATGTATAGATATATTATTGATTATCAGTTTTAAATTCAAAGTATCATGTTTGTCACGTGCTTGTCTATAAAATAAAAACACAATATCAGTAAGTTATGAGTTGGTTAATGTTTTAAATGTTAAAGTTTCTCTGTAACCGGTCAGTTAGTGACACACAGTGTTAACTACACTACACTGATTGAGTCTTCAGTGTAATCGATGTGATGTCATTTACATGTGTTAATGATATGAAAGGTTATTATGGGTTGAGTTTGAAAGGACAGGTCACATGTTTTGCTGTGTCACAGTAATGAGATCATAAAGATTTACATCAGAGCTGCAATAACATACGACACAGATAGCCTCAAGTCATCTGATCATTCTTTATCTTAATGAAAATTAACTGTCCATTATTACCCTGGTTACACAGCTAAACTCTTGGTATTGTCTAAATATGTCAGTATATATTTAATAATCCAGAGTGTGATTATTTAAACACACACACCATGATAACAGGCATAATAAAAAGAAGTAAACAGATAAATTGATATCTATGTGATAACTTTATCATGACAGCATAAACAGATTGATATAATCAATACAGATTATATGTGAAAGCAAAGTTCACTGAAAACAGTTTTGCTGAGACTGGTTAGATGAATAAACACTCTTGTGTTCTTATTTTCAGCACAGGGCCAGTGTGGTTGTACATGAAGAACATTTCTACCAGATAAAAATCAATTTGCTTTGACTGTATGTAACTCTTATAAGGCGACTTACATTGTGTGAACCCATGTTGGTGTTGCTAACACCATGCTCTAACCACTGAGCTGTAATAACAGACTGCTTTCTGCAATAGTGAGTTTTATTGTGTAGACCTGCAAACTATAATGAAACTCAGGTCACAACTGTATCTGAATTATTGCTTTGTTAATGTAATGAGGCTGGTAAAGATTTTAGTGTGATTTGACCTGTGGATGACCTCATCCTCTCTCCATTCTTAAAAGGTAACTGGACTCCAGTTTGTCACCAAACCACTTTTAATTGGTCATCTGTTTCTTATTAGTCGCCCACATACACTATAAAAGCTGCAAATTGCACAGCATCCTGAAGGCCTTTGGTTTTCTAAAATAAAGAATTAAAAATGTCTCCGGTTCAAATAAGAAAATGTCATTCTATCACTGCTTGAGCACAAGAGGAACTGAATGTTTTAATAAGCAGGTGCTACAGCTCTGGGGCCAGGAAACATCATGGTGCTAAATGTCTCAAGAGATGTATATACAGTAGGTGCTGAGTATCAAAGGTTTTTTTATCAGGTCAATAGCAGCTCTTAGTCCTTAGAATATTGTAAAATTTGGCATGCTCATGGAGAGAGTTTTAACTTGTGCTGAGACAAATATGGCGTCTCTATCTCAGACCCTTTAGCACCACCAGCAGCTCAAAGATGCAATGCTTCTTTCTGCTGAACACCACTACAGCACAAAGTCTTTCCCAGTAAATGTCCTCAGGAGAACTGCAATAACAGAGGCTCTGGGTTTATCATACGTGCCTGATGAAGTTCCTGACATTCTGAGATGAAAGCAAACTCAGAAGAGTAAAGAACCAAAGCCAAAGTTTTATCCATTGACAGCTGTGTTGATTCTCTCCTGACTCTGACTAGTTTAAAGAACTGTTTGGTCCACATGACCGTGTACTGTAATTGCTAACTGCTAAAATTTTACCTTCACTTGTTGCATTAATAACGAATAATCCGAATGAAACATCCAAAAAGAGGTTTGAGAATAGATTGATTATGATTTGTTATATAATATTTTAATACTGTGATGATTCATTGACCTCCACTGGCACACATGGGAGGCTGTGACTCTCTGTTACCTAGACAACACAGAAAAGGGATCCAAAATAAAGATCTCAACTTTACTAGGCACACGGTTGTAGCCTTTGTGCAGCTGATGCAATGCTCTACCAATAAAGTTAAAGGAACACACGTTCTGTAGCTTTAAATGGTTCCGTACCTTCAAGTTGTTGAGCAGTGAACATTTTCTGAAACGCAGGAAAACATGTCAAAAACTCTCTCTTGTAGTGATATTGAAATACTGCACAAATGTTACAGTGTGGCAGTTGTTTTAGCATCTAAATCTCTGAGATCCCAGCATCCATATGTTGTGAGTGAAGAGCTGAGCAGGATGATCTGATAACTCAGTGTCAGGAATGTACATCACACAAAGAATTTCTCCTGGAATTCTGCCCTGAAGCAGCACAGGTTGTGCAGAGCATGTCCAGACAATTACAACTGCTTTGGAAAACGTGTGGAAATATGAATAGACATATTTAAAAAAAAAAACAAAGATGACTTAATCATTGATCAAGTACATTCATTTTTTAGGCTTATTTTATGTTGTGGATGAGCATTAACTTCATCACTGACACTAAACTGTATCATCCACCCAAATGCTTGTCAAAATAGAAAAAGTTTCTGTTAAAGATGTATCATCTGAATGACATAATCATTTTATCTTTTTTTAACTTTACGTTTTTTTGTTACTGTTGTTGTCTTTTGTACTGTAAGTCTATTTAATTAAACAAAATTGATATTGCAATTGATTGCAATTTTGATATTGATCTTACATATTTGTGTTATTAAAATAATAAAAAAACATTAGATTTTAGCTTTTTTTGAGTGACTGGTTCCACTACTGAACGAGTCTGAGCAGAACATGGTGAATGACGGGCAGCTGTGCGAGAACGTCTCCAGACCTTTTCTTCTGCTCTGATGTTTGTATGAACTATTATTAGCACCACTGACCTCTGCTGGAAAATATCAGAAGCACAATTCAACCCTAACCTGACCAGCAGGTCACACTTCATAACGGTGTATTCTTAACAGCCTGTTAATATATCTGTTATTTAACAGTAGCGATGTTTTGATGTGCTATCCCGCATCAGATATGAGTATAGATGTGCTGTCCCGCATCAGATGTGAGTATAGATGCGCTCTCCCGCATCAGATGTGAGTATAGATGTGCTCTCCCGCATCAGATGTGAGTATAGATGTGCTCTCCCGCATCAGATGTGAGTATTGATGTGCTATCCCGCATCAGATGTGAGTATCA